>JAGVSP010000513.1:0-102483 GCA_022494985.1 Micrasema minimum | reverse complement strand
GCCTTTTTAAAATAGGAAAGCGGGGAAAGGCTTTTCGGGGGCATACGTGTATATGGCCTACCCAGCCGAAAGCGCCTTCCCCGGTTGCAGTGGATACCAATTTTTTGGGCTGTGTCCGTTGCCTCCCCTCGGGGTTTTCCCATTAAAATTGTAAAAAACCACTGCCCACCTTAAAATTTTCTTTAAAAAAACCTATTCTCAAAATCAGAAGTCTGCTGTCTTGGGCCCTTGAGTTGGTCAGAGCTGCGGGACGTGGACTTGAACTTGGGGAGGATTGCAGTTTGTGATTCCATATGCTCCCACATACGGAGCGAAGGGAAAGTAGATGTAGAAGTTTAATTTAATTTTCAAAATGTTTAAATAATAAATCTGATTAGTTTAAAATTACGTTAACTTGGTCATGTTTTTTCATAAGAAAATATTTAAATACCCAAGATTTTTAAATAAATCATCTGGAGGCTGCAGCCTCAGAAGTTTGGACGGAATATTATCTTCCAGAAGTAAGTTCACGTGAAGTGAAGGCGTAATTTACGCTTCATAAATAACTTCTTCAGTAATTGCCATGTTTCTGTAGCTCGAAATAATCGTGATCTTACAAAATCATTAGATTAGGTATTCTCCGACGCCTTTTTACCAAGTTCCCACTGGCATTGTAGCGTTGGCGTTCTAAAGAAGATGCAATTTAAGGCTGTTCTTCTGTGAAAAGCAAAAAAATAACACAATTTATATCTTTAAAGCACGTTTTAAAAGTATTTTTGAGGAGAATTTTTGCGCAGGTTTTTAAAAATTGTACGAGCAATATTTTACATTTTCCAAAGAAGTTTATCTTTGAAAGTCTTACAAAAATTAAAATTAATGTTTTTGAACAATATAAATTAAACCCTGCATAAGTTGGTAACTCTGTAACGAAAGCTCTGTGTTTTCCTTTTATATTTTAAATGTCCAACGATGTGCTACTAATATTGATGCATACTACTATTACTTTCCCTTATCCGCACCCAATGGTGAATAGGGCACTGCATCATTTTATTACATGAAAGATGATCAGTCTTTACGTTTCAGAACCAGTCCAAGGTATCACACACGAAATATAAATATGAAAATCACGCATAAATAAATACAATATATTGATGCATACCTAGATATGTAATAATCTATAACTTTTAAATATTGGATAGTAATAAAATATAGGTTTTAAATCATAATCAATAATAAAATGGTGGACGTAAGACAATCTATCACTGACAGGGTTATTTTGCTTAAAAATATACTTGCCTCTATAAAGAATAAACTAACTTATCAACGTTTTTTAAGATTAATATTGGGATAGTGTATTCTTTTTAAATGTGCCGACAAGGATAAACAGTCCTCTTATTATTTATGCTCATTCAAATATAATTAGAACAAAATAAACATGAAAAGAAATCCGGGTCCTTATGAGAATTATTTCTAAGGATAAGGACTTATTATTTTGCATGAGGTGCCTCTATAATGACAGTTCTCAGGATAAGGGCAGTAACCCACATGAAACTGATTTTACAGGACTTAAAAACACATTAACTCGACATGGAAATTTTCCATAAAATTGAATTCGCAACTGTTTATAATATGAGCATAAAAGAAAAATAATCCACAATTTGTTATTTATATGTTAGGATAATTTAGTTTTGGAAAAATCTCAAAGCAGTAAAACGTATACGTAGTAAAATAATAAATAAATAAAATATAATAAAAAAATTTACTAAGGTACCATACATCTAAACTAACTAAGTAACTAACCATCACGCCATTTCCCCGTAGGGGTAAGCAGAGAGGATAGAACGCCATACCACTCTGTCTTTGCAGACTTCCTATGCTTCCTCTACATTCATACATCTTCTCATGCTCATACGCCGATTATTCCGACTTTTCAGCTGACCAAGTACTTGTCGTACTTGGTCATGCCATGTCTTTCTCGGCCTTCCGCGGCTTCTACATCCAGGCACACTTGCATTTAAACTTATTTTGGCCGTTATTTCATCACTCATTCGCTCCACATGACCAAACCATCGTAAAAGCCCTTTCTCAATGGTCGTAACCATCGTAAAAGCTCTTTTGTCGATATTGCTTATCTCAGCCTTGCACTCTGCTCTAATTTCGACATTTGTACACCTATCATACATAGTCTTACAACACATTCGCCTGAGAGATCGCATTTCAACAGCATTCAGTCTACTTCCATCCTTCTTTTTCCAACACCACGCTTCACTACCATACATAAGGGTTGGTACCAGAACTAAAATATATGGTTTACAGATGAATCCCGTGAACGAATTATCGTTGTTTTGGGTAGTTTTACTTTTCTTTTTTGTATCAGTTTGAAGTTTACGAAACTCCAAACTTCAACATTAGTCGAATTACTAGATCTTGGTTCTGCCTGTCAAGATGGAAAGGAGTGGAATAAGTTTATTTTATAGTAGGCACTGTCTTTCAGCGTAAATAACAATTCCTTTTAGAATAACAACTTGTTTATAAAAAAAAAGGCCGGATGGCTACAAATTCTATAACCAGAGTGTACAAACTTGTCAAGAAAGTGTAAATTTTTATTCTTTTTCCTGTCTTTTCCCTCCCTCTTTTCCTAGGTAGACATTAATTGTGATATTTTTATACGTAATGCATTGATCTCCCAATCTTTATATAATTTAAAAACATATATACTCTTGCGTTAGCGTTTCTTTTATCAAACACTACTTGTATTAATATTAGTTGGTTGGAAGAAATTGCCACTTACTAGACAATAAACCCGATAATGTACCTACACCAAATTTGTACCTAAAGCTAAAAAAATAAAAACATTTTGAGTGTGTCCAAATGCTTGTAGACAAAAACTGGATTTCACCCATTACGGATTTGGATTTGATTACAATCGACATCTCAACAGAGACGATGACTTTTGAATAGAATATGAATATTTACAGGGCTTATGACCTGTTATTGGCTGGGTTAATTATTTTCTTTTTCCCTTGCAAACTTCTCGTCTCTGTCGAGATGTCATTTGTAAATGAATGAAATATCACAAATTAATTTAATATAAAATATTGCAAATCTGAAATACCGAGGGTTACCCCCTTTTTTCCCAAACACAGTATTCAATAAAATACTAGTTAAATCGGCCTACCAAGAAACCCTGCCGAGAAAAACACTTGTTATTGTATAACAAGGGTTCGGCCAAATCTGGCGAGTCATCCTCTCTAACGAGTGAAGCATAATGGGTGGAATAACACCCGACTGGCCGATGGGACAACCCTAAACCGCAACCCTGCCATTATGTATGGGATTTAAAATCATACGATGATTACTGTAATTTGGTAGGTCCCATCTAATTTGGAGGAGCAAGATTGTATTGTATTGCTTAATATCGGCCGACTACCTTTGTACCGGAGGACGGTGTATCGATATTGCTTTGAAAAAAGTTGGCCACTGGTTTGGTAAAAAGATCTTTTGTTACATGATAAATTCAGCTCACAGATGTATCTTCTCAACATTTATTATTTACATTTTGTAGTTTCTTGCAATACTTCATGTTTTTCTTTACAGCTAGTAAAACACATGTTCTTTAGCTCCGATATTTATCGATATCGATGTTATTGAGCCTACTTATGCAACGAGGATTCATTCAAGTTGATTTTTTCCATGAAAAAATATAAAATGTGATTTAAATTACAACCTATTTGTTATTTTTTTTCTTTGTTTTGTCGCGACATAGAATATTCTCAATTCTTATATTGCGACAATAAAATAGTCCTATGCATTTTTGGGGTTTTTTGTAGCTCCTGCACCGATGACAAACTCCAATTAAGGAGTTTATCGGGACTGGTATTTTAAAGTTTTCTTTTGTAAAGAAATTACGTAGTTTTTGTAATATTTTTTATTGAATAAAGACTGTTAAAAAAAAAAAGGTGTACGACAGCGCTTTCGTAATATAACTCTGCTTTAAACGTCTGGGCTGTGTTTATAAACTACAAAATGTTGAGCAAAAATATAATATAAAAATGTGTTTAAATTGATTAAAAGTTCTTCAATCTTTCAAGGGTTAGATTTGTTTAAAGGAGTCTTTAGACGGTGGAATTTGACAGTAACTTGTGTTATAAATTTTTTATAAAATTTGAATGGAAACGTCCTTTCCAGCGATTTATTTTTCGAAGCACGTAAAACTAAAAATATGTATCTACAGTTTCTAAGTTCCGTTCTATGTACAGTTTCTGTGTTTGTGGTTTCGTTTCTCTCTGTAATTATTAATCAGGAGTTCTAGCTTGTTGAATAGGTCAAATTTCTACAGTAGATTCCTGAGTGACTTCTGCTCACGTATAGTTGCATATTCCAAACTATTGATGCGTTACTGAAACTGTTTCAGCATATATATTTATATAAACGTTAGGACAGCTCGAATATTTCACTTCACATCCCAACCCAACCATAAATCATACAAACCTTAACCTTTATACTTTTCTATACTTGGGAACACGATTTACTTCCAAATTGGGGCAAATATTTTAAAGTAACCTTGTCAGAATTACGAACTTTAGATGTTGATGCATTTGATAACATTTTGTGAGAAAATAGCGGTGGCATATAACGTTAAAAAACATGGGTACATTAATTTTAAAATCACGAGTTTAAATACGAATTCCCGAAATTTGCAAATGGTTGTAGGTTAGTTAATACTAGTACTTTAATAATATCACTTATCCGAATCCAATGGTGCAATGGGCACTTGATGATCAGTCTTACGCCTTAGTGCCAGTCCAAGGTATCACACGTAAAATATTAATATGGATGGAATCGAGCCCGCGACCTCATGCACACTAGCCAAACGCGCTACCACTATGCCAAGGGGCGGACTGTGTTACACTAAATTTAAATATCTTAAAATTATAATATTTATTATGCTGGGTAGTATGATTAACAGACCTCTCAGGTTTGCTGTCGGTGGCCCGATGGTGCAGTAGTACGCAGATAAGACCAGGGTGTGAGGTTCGAGACCCGGCGGGTCGTGATTTGTTGCACATGCCGATTGTCGAGTAAATTATCCCCGTGCGTGTACGAGATTCCGTTATTATCCGATTTTAAGATAAAAACAGTTGAATTATTTTGAATAACACCCCTCTCGCACGATATGCGGAAATTTCATGTTTTGAGTAATTGCGCGGACGTATTTAGAGGAGATATTTAACTGACAGAATTTTGAAAACTGAGAGTAAAATAAGTGCTTTATACGTAAACGCCATAAAACTAGAAGGCGCTATTACCTATGAACTAAAAAGTAGATTTTTTAAGATGTTACGATATTTAATGACAAATTCTTAGTGAAATTCAGTTTTTGCTATTGTTTTTCTTATGGATAGTATTAATTTGACTAAATGAATGATATGTGATAACAATTTGCGAAAATTTCTCGAAAAAAATTTCAACTTCTTATGCCCGCTGTATACGGGACAGTTTCTTGTTCAGAAAACTACACAGTTTCTTGTTCAGAAAACTGTGCAGTCTGTCAAACTTCTGTCAAAAGACACGCTAAATATGTGTATTTTTGAAACGCGATTGTAAGTTATTATCGTATGTTTGCTCTCAGGAAATTGTATATTTAGCTAATAATGTATATATGTTATTGTTTTTTTTTTTACGTATTTAAAAGCATACAATAAACCAATGTCTATTTAAACGTTTACATAAAAAACATTGACTGTCATGTCAGCTTAAATCTGACACTAGCACACAGTTTTTCATGCAGTTTTACCTTTATACGGGACCGTTTTCAGACTGCATAGAAAACTGCGCAAAAAACTGTCCCGTATATGGCGAGCTTTACTCAATTTTCTTGGAAACTGTCAAATAAAAATCGCCAGAGACCTCAAGGACGTCCACCGATGAGATGGGTGGACGATATCAGGAGAGTTTGCGGAAAAACTGGAGTTTGTGTGGATGGGACGGCGCGCGGCGCAGGATCATGAGTAAGGGCCTATGTCCAGCAGTGCACCTTCACGGGGTGAAATGATGATGATGATTGCATTATTTATGTTATGTTTCTTATTTAAAACGTGAAAAATGATTCCACAAACTGCCTCCTAGCCAAGCAATCCTCAAAAAGCGGACAAGTAATTTATTTTGGCTAACAGAGACCTCTATCGAGAAGGAGGAAGAGGGTAGGCGCCAAGACCAGAAAATTTCAGGAAGTGTTATTTTCAGAATGCGATTTCCTAGCGTAATTTTTTATTATTATCCCGGGACTACAAAGTAACCTATCAACAGAGAAAAAATAAGACACTTAAATAATAGTTTTATTCAGAGAATAACATATCAAGAGAACACGGAAGATTTAATTTAAGAACAGGATTATAAATATAATTATGAAATTAGGACCTGTCATTTGCTGGGTTCTTCATAGAAAAACTACGAGAAAAAATCCCCGGGTTCATTATTCTACAGTAAAATGAGTTATTTTTCCCATAAAATGCAGCACCTCATGCATCATTAGGTTAAGCAGTACCAAGTTATTAGAAAGTGCAATTATTTTTGTCTTAATTAATATCCCATTGCAAGAAAAATACATGGCGTAATAATCATTTTTGCTTCAAAATTAATCGATCTTCTTGAATAATCCAGTGTCATAAAACTCTGCTAAGGTGGTGGTTCACTAGTAGCAGAGAGGTGAAAGGAGTTGCTAACATATAGACCCTATAGAAGTTAATATCTAGTGCAGCCACGGCATATCCATATCCACTGTTTAGTGGGTGGGACCGATGGCCAATGGACCGACTCATCCCTTCTATTCTGCATGAAGGATCACGCCTTCCTTGGTCATGAGTGACGTGTGAGAATGTCAAAACTGTTACTGTAAATTGAGAATCGACTTGGACTGGGCCGTTTGATCGGAAGTATAAGGTTTTAATTGTACAGAAATAGTTTTAAAAAAAGAGTAGAAGATAATTTTTTGAAAAAAAATACAATTTTTTAAGAATTAATTCCACAAAATATAGAATTTATACCATCCAGCATAAGGTCGGGTTGTATGGTATGATCATTTACTTACTAGAATCTAAATATTTTTTTTACAATACCATTTTTTTATAATTAAAAGATTTTAAAAAAAGTGAGATATTACAGAAAACATAAAACTATAAGCAATAAAAAAGCAACAAAAACACGACCACTAATGCATAAAATGATCAAGATAGACTGCACTTTTTTATTTTTTAATTATTATATTTATTTAGCACTAAATATTTTTTTACATATACTAATATTATTTGCTATCCTACCATTATACATTTTTCAATTTAGCTATAATATAATACCTACACTAATATTTTTCACACATATATTTTTTACATTTAACCCGGTTATTTTTTTCTAATCTTATATTTTTTTAACCTCTCGTTGCATATTTATGAAAAAAGTCATTGTTTTTAATTTGTTTTGTAAATATCTTGGAATTATCCCTTTAACAATGTTATTAATTTCATTAGCAACATTACATTTAATTCGTTGGTCTACTGACATTATATTCAAAAGTTAAATCATTGAGTACTTTACTTTGAGTAAAGTACTAACTTAGTCATTTACTTTGAGTACCGATGCAGTGCCCTATGCACCATTTGGTATGAATAACTGTTGCAGTTGAATTATAAATAAGTAAACGTTTTATAAGTTACGATTCATCTTAAATCCTTAATGAATTTTTTTTCAGCAAACTAACACAAATTTACAACTTATTTGTTTTATGAAGTGGTGCCATAAATATTTTTTATATTTAAAAAATGCAGCAATTTTTCTATGCTTTAAACTAATAAAAAGAGTTTTTTATTGTGATGTTGTCAGACGTTTGTGGATGTGATTAACTTACTCAAAATGTGACTAATAATGTCCACCGAACAGTGTACATATATTTAACCTACAGATTCCCAAGTCGTAAAAAGTGGGGAAAAGATGAATAGCCAAGTCCGTAAAAATACCGTGGTGGTCGGAGATCGTGAAATAAATCAAGATTGACCACAAATAGTAAACATTAAATTACGATTCACCTACTCTATAAATCAGGCAATTGTTGCAGTGCTATCAAACTCTGTGGTTTGGAGTTAGATAATCAGTTTATAATGAAACCCCCTTGTCTTAACAAAACTACCGAGTGATTGATCCTTCTTGGAACCGAGAAAGGAGTAAACTTGCTTTGTGACTCGGTAAACAGCTTTCTTTAGTTTATTTGTTGTAAAATATGAGCCAAAAAGTTAAGTATTTCTACTACTACTACTCTCCTTAGCCGCCACCTAGTGGTGCATAGGGCACTGCGAAGAAATTTCTCTTTGAAAGAGATTGGCTTGTATGTTCCAGATAACTACCTCAAAGCGAGATCTCGTGCGCTATTTTTTTCATACAGTAGTTTCAATCACAAATGATTATCGACGTGCTTAAAAAACGTGCTAAGCATTTAACCGATCACAATGAACATACGTTCATATCACTGTCGCGTTGCCAAGCACCATAGATGAAAGGCATACTTTGACCAATGTTTCGTTTTATTGCTTTCTCAAAGTGATTTCAAGCAAATAAATGGCATGATAAATTGTGCACAAACAATTAAAACTCTATAAAACTAAATTAATTGTTACTTTACTTACAGTTTTGGCGTATTTTCCATTTATTTAAAGCGGTATTTAAACATTATTCGATACGTATAATGTCACGAAACGTTCAATATTTTAATTTTTGACATTAATATTAGGTGTTGCCAAGCATCAGGTTAAAATGTGGCAATATTAAAAAAATATAATAATCCCGATCGATAACTTTTAACGGATGTTCCATTGTGATCGCGAAAACGTAAAACATCCATGGTGAGAATTGTTATCACGTCGCTTATTAGCTAGTCGATAGTCATTTGTGATTGAGCTACAGAAATCGTACGAATGCAAGTCGGAATTCTCCTGTTAATAGAGCAATCCACTTGCTGAATACGGCTTCTGGGCTAAAAGTTGATTTTTCAATTGTACATATAGACATTTCGTCGACTTACGAAAGAGGTCACCTGTAATGTAAGTTTTTAGGCATAGAGTTTTAAGTTTAATAAATATAAATAAATAAATAGGGGGATTGGGGTACCAAAAAGCAAAAACTTCAAAAAAAACAATAAATAACTAACTAACTAACCATCACACCATTTCTCCGTAGGGGTTAGGCAGAGATGATAGAACGCCATACCACTCTGTCCTGACATACTTCCTTTGCTTCCTCTACATTCCTACATCTTCTCATGCACATATGCCGATTATTCCGACTTTTCACATGTCCACTTTCAAGTACTTGTCGTACTTGGTCATGCCATGTCTTTCTCGGCTTTCCTCGGCTTCTACATCCAGGCACAATTGCATTTTAAACTTCTTTTAGCTGTTCTTTCATCTCTCATTCGCTCCACTCATGACCAACTCATCGTAAAAGCCCTTTCCTTAATTTTGTCGATAAATGCTTATCTCAGCCTTGCACTCTGCTCTAATTTCGACATTTGTACACCTATCATACATAGTCTTACCACACATAGATCGCATTTCAACAGCATTCAGTCTACTTTCATCCTTATTTTCCAACCACCACGCTTCACTACCGTACATAAGGGTTGATAAATAATTTTCCTATTGTCCATGTATAAATATGATGAAAAAGCTCTTTAAGTGCTATTCTCATAGCAGTAGGTAGATATCCTAGTTACCATCTACTATTATTCGCAGAAGTTGTAGGGAGAAGAGAGGAGGGGTGAATGGTCGGTTCTACCTACCGGATATTAAATTTAATCTCCTTACCGGGTAATTACTAAAGCGACGTTTTATGATTGAGTTATGATATTATTATATTATTAGTATGTCAATAGTTAATTCTGTTGACTGACACATGATATAACTACTTAAATACTTATAAATACCCACACTTAGAATTATTGCGTGTGTGAAACTTCTTCTCATAGACCCAGGATTTTGTATGGTCCCAGGGTAAATGTGACCAAAGGAGTTATTATTAAAATATATACCCCTTGGAGATGTGCGGAGTTCTGTATCCATAGCTGAAACTTTTGAGATTTACTACCGGATATCCATAAAAAAGCATAATTCTGTTACCGAATCCGATCAGAAAAATAGGACATTTTGAAGAATTTTTTTAAAGAAATTCCATTACAATATGATATCTCAATTAAGATGAGAAGTTTGGTGGAGAATAGGCGTTAAATAACCAATTAATCCAGCCAAAGACACGTTATAAACAATGTACACGTCTCAGATATTATTATGGCGGAAGAAATACGTCACGCGGGCGACGCGGAACGAAGCAAGATCTACCGAACTCTGCCGAACGCTATCGAACAATGACGAGAGACGTTTTTAACTTTCATCGTGGCTACACGTCACTTTTGTACAAATTTCTTGCCGCCAAATTGTGTGGCAAACTAAATTCATTTCGCACTTTTCCATTTTCACAACTCCTGTCAATCTTAGTTTAGTTAGTTAAGTTTAGTTAAGTTTTCATTGTATTTCCTTTTATGTAAATTCTGTTTAATAAATGTGCACTAGAAACTGTAAGTACTCTTTCATTTCTCTCAGTGCACCCACATAAAGCAATCACCACTAGAGGTAACGAATCTGGTGGCTAAATTATTGTTATCTTCCAAACCTTAGTCTTTGTGGAGATGCCAATTGTAATTTCTAATTATGTCTTGTCTAAATATGATTTTTTAAATATCCGTATCTATATCCGAAATATTTTGTATCTTACATCCCTAAAACCAATTAGTATAGCAGCCAGTAGCCCAGAGTAGCAGTAGGTATACTTTGCTGCATCATGTACAAATGTATAAACACAGAATGTGCTTATTTGTAGCTGGGGAGCCTTGTGACCTTTTCTAAATTAAACGTGATTTAGCGCAGTAATTGGATAGATTTTTTCTCAAAGATAAATCGCCCGTAAAAACCGGTCAGTCGCAGATAAATCGCCCATAAAAACCCGGCCAGTATTAGACAAACAACCATTAAATTAATTCGGTCGGAGATTACTTATTGTAAGGCTGACACCTCTCTCCGGACATTTTCCTTCACGTGTCATTGAGAACCGGACACACTATACTAAAACTATTAATATCGGTATTATTTTATGCTTTTAATGGTGAATTTGAGTGCATTAGGATTATTAGATTAAATCCACAATATTAGCATAAAATACACAGATAAGTACGAGTTGGTATTTCATTACTTATTTCAGGTTTGTGGTATTAAATTTTACAAATAAATCACATATATTTATGTACCTGTGTTATTATTCACCTACCGTTTTATTCGTAGCTTTCTCAGTAATTTTTTACCGCTTTTCAAGCTTCCCAAATACACATTTTTTATTTTATTTTTTAAACAACCTACACTAGTGATTTTGCAAAAGATATTTGTTAAATATAGGTCCTAAATATCAAAACTATGCGCATATAAATTATTTAACAATTTATGTAAACAACAAAAATTGTTTAATTGAAAACACACAACGTTTGAAAAGTACGGGTGTGTTTATTACGGAGATTCAATAATTTAATAAGCTAGTTAAAGATAATATTTATTTTTACATCGATTTCAGATCATATGAATATTGAAAAAGCTTGTCAAAGAAGTTTTCATTCTCAACTCTGGTTTATACTCAACATGAAACGATTTTCAATATTTCATTATTCCTTTCTATCTTTGATACAAACTATCTCAAAAACTAACAAACAAAATGATGCCAAAAAGCCGCGCTGTTGTGGATTTTTATCGCGTTATTCAATAAAAATTGACATATTATGATAAAATTTTGTACTGTTTGTGCAGCCAGTGGATATTCAAACATATCGCAAGCAAAATTCCATTACAAGATTTACATTTTCGTAAAGAAAAGTCGATTACCGCATAACAATTTAAACGTGAAAAGCTGCGCGATAACCAAAAATGCACAAAAATGACTATTTATTACATAATTCACAAGATATTTTTAGGTCTTCGATGTGTCTTAAAATAATTGTACTTTCAATTAAAATTACGCTTTCCATTTTAATGTTCATCATTATGTTATACATGGAGTAGCGAAACTCGTAGTACAACCCGAAAACTGGTGAATCTACATCATATTTGGAGTTAAATGTGTTGAGCTTGAGAAATTATTTTTTTCTTCTCGTAAGCGCAGCAGATTAAGTAAAATTGCACAGATTCTTATTACAATTATATTTTTGCTATTGATTTCTTTATGGATAGTATAAATTTTACTAAATAAATTATATTTTATTAAATATGAAATTAATTATAATTAATTTATTATTTTATTATTATCTATTAATTTATTATTTTATATTTTCCAAAATATGATTATATTTTGGAAAAACTTTTGGTTATCTGTAAAGTCGGTTTACGGACGATAATTTTATGGGATAACGTCATAAGAAAACATTGATAAAAAATAGCATACTTTTATGAATTGAATTGAATTATTATTACTGAATTATCATTATTTTGTATAATACAAAGCAGGAGTTAATTGAAAATTACAATTTTTTCCATAAATTAACATTTTTTTTGTTTTTTCTTCTTGTGTGCTGCTGCTGTCTCCCTTCTACTCGGACGCATCGGCCGATGGAGAGGAAGAGAGATAGATGCGTCACAAACCGAACGCTTAGGCCGATCGTACCTCTCTATCGCTTGTTCCGCGCTCTCGCTTGCACACTCGGCTCGGGCAGAACGTGACAATGAGTCATGCTTTTGCGTGTGTGTGGCCGGCGTTCATCGATTTATTAGACGTTATCACGTCAAAATTTCTCTAAAAAAAATATGGGTTAAAACGAACATTTTTGTTCTACAAAATTGACTACCAATATGATGTGGATTCACTGGTTTCCCGCTTGTACATCAATATTTTTACACGTTATAAAGCCAAAGCTAAGAAGATAAATATTATTTTATTAAGGGTATGTGGGATTAGTCATGGAATTTTAATGGATGTATATGATCTGATTTTTCACAACTAGCAACGGCTTAAAAAGAAAAAAAAGTTACTCATATTAAGATTTAACGTAGTAATCCCATAACGAGAAAGTCTTAATATCGCGAACCAAAACTACATTGATATTATAGGTAATAAAATTGCTGCTGTAATCTTAATTATAATCCTCATGCCTCGCAAATCTCTCATATTCCTATGTGAGATTTTGAGATAGTTTTAATTTGTGACCTCTTACTTTTTAATATGCAAAACACATGAGCTCTAGAAATATAAAAACTATGCCTAATTGTCGGTAATTACTTTAATTGCCATAATTTCACAAAACACATTTGAAATCGATTGAGCGACATGCGCACAGCGAAGGTTTTTTGTGACAGGCAATATTACTTATGTTAGGGATGCGAATGATGCATCGATAGTTTTTTTAATCGATGTTTTTTTCAATATCTATTATTTAATATTTTTTGTAAATGTACATGTTTTTGATTTCTTATCAAATTACCAAAAATTTAATGCTATCACATAATACTTATTTTTTTTTTCACATTTTTAATGTGTCCAAATACATTATTGTAAACAAAAACTGGGTTTCATCCATAATGAGCTTGCATTCAATTACTTTTGACATCTCAGCGGAAACAAAATTTTTGAATGGGAATATGGATATTTAGGCGTTAACGGGACTTATGACATGTCATTGGCTGAGTTAAATGGCAATGTATTACAATATTTCCTTGTATTTCCCCAGGACTGTTGTAATAAATCCAATGGCCACTTAACCCAGCCAATGACAGGTCATAAGCCCTAGAAATCCATATTCTTTCCAAACTTCTCGTCTCTGCTGAAACGTTAATTGTATTATTTATGTTAAATGTTTATTCGAGGAACTTGTCTATGTATTATAGCATAGCCTGATTTTTTATTTTTTAAAAATTTATTTAGCTTTTTGTACATGTGGTGTACATTGGCGGGCTTATTGCCTAGTTGGCAATCTCTTCCAATATAATCAAATAGTGCAGGTATTTAACGTAAACGAATTAATAGAAAGAAACACTTTTCAATATATTCACACACTCAATGTCTGCCTAGGATAGATGGGAGGTAAAACAGGAATTAAAATTATGGAAGAGATAGGAAAATCTCTTTTTCAGCTGTTTTTTAAAGAAGTGACAGTTTTGGCTCCTTTCGGTTTCGACAGATTGATGCCGATGTACCGATATATCGATGATTCCCAGCCGATATGTATCGATGTTTCCCTGTCGATATGTATCGCCTCACATCCCTACCCGCACTAGAGCTGGGCGGTAAATGGACCAGTCACACACCGAGTGGTATGGAGAGATGATATCTGAGCAGATACAATTCCTGATTTGGTTTCTCGGATCAGATAAACGTTAAATACGAGCGCGAGAGGGCGGAGTAAAATTGTTCCCCCCACTACGGAATAGAGACTGTGTGAAAATTCTATTGGCCAAGTGTTTTTCAACATGTCGCTGATGAATTTAGACATTTTTATTATTATTATTTAATATTAGGCGAGCAGCTTAAAGCTGATATGCCTAAATCGGACAGTTAGTTAGGTTTAAACTTGTCCAGTCCATTCTTAAACCCGTTCACACTATTCGCAATGACCAGCTCCTGCGGTAGCCCGTTCCAGCTATCTACCACCCTGTTGCTCAGGAAATGTTTTCTTGGGTTCTGATTAAACCGGGTCTTCTCCAAACTTATAAACAACATTTTGAGTGTGTCCAAATACTTGTAGACAAAAACTTGATTTCACACGGTACAAGTATTTGGACACACTCAAAATGTTGTTTATAAAAATTAGCTGGTAAAAGTTATAAGCATAACAAATTGAAGAGTCATCTTCGGGCGTTTCCTAGTAGGTGATATAATTCGGTAAGAATCTCACTTGCAATTATAAAGGTTTCTGCTTTCTCAATGGATGACAGAGAGTGTTCACATGTGAAGCGTCGCGCCATTTCACTGTATATATATACAAGTTCTGATAATTGGGATATGGATATCAAATACTAGGTGAAATGGGGAATGCTGAAATACATCAAGTGGCCACTTAACCCAACCAATGACAGGTCATCCGCCCTGTAAACGCTTAGATATCCATATTCTCATCCAAACTTCTCGTCTCTGTTGAGATGTCAAATTGTAATTAGGTATTATACATTTTTCATTATTTTTGGGGATGTTTAAATCCTCGTGGTTGATCTGGGAAGGGTCCCTAGGAAGCATAGGGATGCTGGACTGAAAGTTGTATCCAACATTTAGGATTGGAGAGTGATTTGCATTATAAATCACTCGCCATTCTAAGTTTCGCAGACGACTTTCAGGCCAGCACAAAGAAACAAATTGCTAGGAGCAAAAAAAGTGGAGTATCATCGTCAATGAACTTGGTCATCAGCACTGCTATCACCAACGTATCATAACTATGACACCTATATGACGTCAATCATTAAAACATCTTTGATAACCGATCACAGTAATATAAGAAATGCTGGTACCCAAACTTTACAAAATGACTAGGTTTGTTTAAAATTCTTGCTCATAAGTTTGAGAATCGGTGTTTCGTGAAATAATATGATTCAACAATTACATGTTTGAAGTCTGGTATTTAATTCTCACGTAGTGGTGTTAGTGTGATTGTCTCTGTGTTAGTTCAGGTAGGGTAACGTGTACATAATTGGAAGCTTAACTGTTTTGCAATCCACATACACATTGTATGATTGATTTTCTAACAGTTTAGATAGGAATTGGTTCAAATGAATGTCTTAGCCGAATCCGGGTGCACATTTTCACAATTTATTTGACCTTTGGTGAGATATTTTGAAGCACGCAATCAAAAGAATTAAACTTCAGCACTGAGAAAAATATATAGAAATTCAAATACCAACTGTTTAAAAAAATAAATGGCCTAGCCAGCCGAAACGCCTTCTCCGGATGACAGTAGATATCAAGGGTTGCTGTGTCCGTTGCCTCACCTCTGTGTCACCGTCCTTACACAAAGAATGGATAAATCCTATAAATCATTATTTGGCGTCCTGACGAATTTTTATTGACAAAATACTCATTTTTAAACTAAGATTAATTATAAATTATTGTAAAAAAATAAAGTTATTCACTCGAAATTACCACAATCATTGTTTTAAGAAGATTTGAAATTTAATAATTTTTTCTCAGTGAGATTTTAAAATTTGGTTCAAGGAACAACAGTATTTGGTTTATTTTAACCGTTTATTTACGAGTTAATAATTCGTTTTAATGTGTTAGGAGATCACGATTCTGAATTTATGTTACTTATTACTTATAACAAAATAACTCTATAACTTATTGCATTTTAACGTTAGCTATTATTTATTTGTATTATCCTAATACTTGCCTGTTTGATTATACCATTTCAATCTTGTCAATATTTAGTACCTATAATTACATGCAGATTGAAAGCATACCACACCACGTGACGTATTCCTCGATTTTCTCCCTGGAATTTAACATTCTAGAGCAATGATTTTTTCACACATTTTAGATATCGACCAGATGCGTGTTTGCATCGTCTTATTTTTTGACTTATTTATTAAACGAGATAAACAAATTTAAAAAATAAGACGATACAAACACGCATTAACTTGGTCGATTTTCTATAATGTGAGAAAAAAATCATTGCTCTAATGATAAATTCCAGGGAGAAAATCGAGGAATACTTTTGTATGGGAAGGTACTCTTGAAAAATGTGTATTTTTTATTGGCTGATTTCAATTTTTTTCAATCGAAACTGACGCTGAAACCTGATCATATTGCTTTCAAATAATACATTATTGAAATTAACTGCACATAGGGTTCCCTATGCAGTGAATTATGCACCTTAAGGGAAAGCAGTTGTTTATAGTAGGAAAAATACCATAAAATGTAAAAAAATGGAAATAACGTATTTTCAACATTATTTATTTATTTTTTAACCACCTCAACAGGCTAGGAGAGACCAATTACAGAGGGGAACAACGTCACAAACACCCAGGCTTGAGAAAAATCACTTCTTGATTTTTTGAAGTTCTCACCGGGAGTCGAACCCGGAACCTCCGCATCGTGAGTCCAGCGTCTCAGCCATTACGCTACGGAGGCCGCCGTTATGTTGTTATTCATTATGTATTTATATAAAGAAATCATTATATTGTCCAATGGCGTGGATATACAGTAAATAGTCCCCACCTGAGCAGGAAGCGAGTATTTACAAGGTGAATTGCTCCCATTTGAATATTGAAGTCGTGTATGGGGACTGTTGTAGTAGGTACCTACCAGCTACCAGGGCAGGGTATAGCCACAGGTACCCATGTAGTTTGTGGCGGCTCTGGGCGGGGCAAGGCGCCTGTCACGACTCTCGGTTGAGCTCCCTGGGACGTGTAATTAAAACGTTTAATATTCCATTTAAATAGAGTCCACCTCTTCTTCAATAAACATTGCCACTTTGCCAGCTCGGGGTTTTGGTCAAAGAGGTAAAAACGCAGAAAGTGTTTTCCTGGGTTATTATGCCGTGTTTGTGGGCTTTGTGTTGCCGACGTTTCGGAGCACGTTGCAGTGTCCATCTTCAGGGCTGAATGTATGAGTGTAGTTTTTAGTGTGTTGTGATTTATCCGGGTAGCCCAACTGCATGCACTCTTGAGTGCATGCAAGAGTGCATGCAAGAGTGCATGCAAGAGTGCATGCAAGAGTGCATGCAAGTTGGGCTACCCGGATAAATCAGCTCTTGCAGAGCACTACATAGAAACAGGGCATAATTTCTCATTTGAGCCAAATGTCCTTGGAAAGCCCAAAAATCATCAAGCCCGTTTAATAAAGGAAGCCAGAGAAATATACAAGCATCCTAATAACATAAACAGGGACGATGGGTTACGACTACGAACCTCATGGTACCCGGTGCTTCCAAAGCCCACGGTACAAACTCCACACTCATAACCACATACATTGCCCGACTGCGACACGGTACAAATTCCTCACAATTAAACACACTAAAAACCTACACTCATACATTCAGCCCTGAAGATGGACACTGCAATGTGCTCCGTAAACGTCGGCAACACAAAGCCCACAAACACGGCATAATAACCTAGGAAAACACTATCTGTATTCTGAAGGCCGTGAAAACCTACGAACCTAGGTAAAAACGCGCTTTATGTTACAAAAATATTCATTCGGGGACGTGGACCTGACTTGGAAACTGGAAGCCGATCGCTTGAAGGCAGCTTGTGGAATCCATATACTCTACAACGATTGCTCTATGATGACATGGTCCAAGAAAAACTCAAATTTCAATATTCATAATTCGAAAAAAATATATATTCAAATTTCAATGTCATTTTCCACCACAATCGCTCAACTGAGCATAGTATATATAAACGGCTTGTACTTGTAGGAAAGTAAGCATAAGTAAGTAGTGCTGTGTTCAATGTTCGTCGTTCAAGATTTCTTAGACAAAATTCAAACCTTAGCGAAGAGATGTCGCATTTTTTACGTACATGGTTTTTGGTTTTACTTGTTTGTAATTATCATCCCCTCGATCACCCATATCAAAATAACGCAAATAAAATATCTTCATCTTCCTCAGCCATCTTCATTTCAGTATAAGACATAGGCCTCTCCATCCCTCCTTTCTCTTTAAAAGCTTCTCTTAACCCCTGGCTGCAAAACTTCTTAGCAAAACTTCACACGATTATCTATGCATAATTAAGTTGCATATAAGTTAGTTAATTATATATGCATATGTGCAAGTAATAAGCGCATTCTGTCATTGAGAAAAATAGCCCTAACGGTTAGTGACATCTTTAGTACCTATATCGTAATTATGTAGGTAAAAAATTAGTAACGTACCCACTTCCCATTTGTATATTGTATATTATGAGAGATTTTCCAGCATCGTAATTATGATTATACCCCTCTTCTTGTATACAATTTACTAACGATAAATAATAATTATTATGAGGTAAACAAGAAACATGTACCTTATTATATATTTGTAAACAGGATAGACAGGGATTCAACGCGAAAAAACGTGTATTAAATAAATTATTTTCAGTAAAACGTTTATATTTTTCATTACCAAAATGCAAGAAAGAAGCTTTCGAAAATCAGGTAGGTAAAAAACTTCAAGATCCATTAGAAATATTAACATGAATTTTAAGTACCTATTCCCCGCTCATAGGACACTGTTTTCCGCGTGTCGCCGACCGATCTGACGCCACGCAGATCACTTGATTTCGATCAGCTGGGGATCGGTGGTGGGGGAAGCGTGGCGACACGCGGCGGTGGCTCTAATATAATTGCGGCTTAATGCATGCTAACCCGGTATGTTACCAACGACACCACACCACGAAGCGAGCTTTTTTTTCATTAACAAAATCTACGCAATCTCATGATATTTCTCCATATTTCAATTTTTAAATACAATTTTTAATGAGACCTATTAAAATTTGTTCTGTTCTCCTCTATGGCTGAGAATCGTGGCACTTAATCAGAGCCCAAGATAGCAGACTTCTGAGTTTTGAGAATAGGTGTCTTAGAAGAGTTTTAGGTGTGCGGTGGTTTGACTTTGTAAGGAACACAGAGGTGAGGCAACGGGACACAGCAACCCTTGGTAATCTACTGTCATCCGGCGAAGGCGTTTCGGCTGACTAAGCCTTATACTACGTATGCCTCCGAGAGAGCCTTTAACCATGCTTGCCTATTTTACAAGGCATCAGGTTCTTGGCGTCCTGGACGTTCACTGTTGACGATTCGTCGGCAGTTTTGCGTCAGAGCTGCGGGACGTGGACTTGACTTGGGAGGATGCACGGGAGCTGGCGGCCGATCGCTTGGCCTGGAGGCAGTATATGGATTCCATATGGTGAAATATTTAAAATCTTCAAAGTGTGATTTTTTAAGTTTCGTTTTATACACTTATACCCTAAATTAGGGATTTCTTGTGTACCATAATTTATTGTAGGGTGTCCTTGTATAGAAACATTAATAATTAGCGCCATAAGATTTTGTTTAGCGTAAAAATAGCAAATTCAGGCATTTCTCGGGATCCAACTCCCATAAAAATACGAAATCACAAAAAATGGTTAGTAACATAGAAACACTATCATTTATGAAGAATGGTTTACTGAATCTAAAACCTTATAATTTCTCGACAATAAACAAAAATTGTATGTTCTGAAGTAGATACTGCCAAATTAACTTTACTCTATTTCACTTCATTCTGCCGTATTCCCGCCATAAATTCGACTTACGTAAGAATTACGAATATTTTACGTCATACTTATTTGATAAAAAAATTAATGTAGGTTTTTCATGGATAAAATATTCTAAGTTCCTTGTGTGAACATTGTATTAAAGACATAGTTTAGATCATAGGTTCCCAAAGTGGGCCACCAGGGGGGCTGGAGAGACCTGAGGGGGCTTCTCTGGCTCTGGGGGAGTAGGGGAGCCCTGGGGAGCAATCAGGGGGCCATGAGGTGCTAAAATGTATGACCTCATACAATTTTAAAAATCTGTTATTACAGGATGTACATACATTACGTATAATAAATATCATCTATGATTTTGTGATGTTTTATTCCACTATAGGCTAATGATGGTTGGTTTACGTTGTCGGTACAGCGTTCGCGTATCTTATTTATGACACTATAATTAAATGTATAAAAAATAAGTACACTCCTTTTTTCTGTTTTATTTAATTTAAATAAGATACATTTCCAGGGGGGGCTTGTGTTATTTTGTGTCTGAAAGGGGGGCCACAGGTCAAATGAGTTTGGGAACCTATGGTTTAGATGGTGTCTTAGCCAATCTAAAATCGTTGTAAGAACCTTCGAGAAGAAAATTCACTAAATGTGGCCGCAAAATAGGAATTAATTTTTTTTAACAGAAAAGAAAGCTAATAAAAAAAGAAACTAGTCATTTTTCAAGGCCGCCTTTAGTTATGCTACAAAATTTTTAAAAAACCATTTATTTATTTTAATAGTACCTAGGTAGGTACTTATTCATTCAAACCCGAAAAAAGTTCGAGGTACAGTTGGGCGATGCATATTTTTTATTTTGTTTTATTATATAAAACTTAGAAGCTTGCACTCCCCACCTCAATTTGGAATAAATTTATATTATTATTATTATTACTATGATATTTTTTTCAAAGTATTATTGTGACCCTCAGTAATTTTAAACACCCAAAATTTTGTAATATTGGCCGCAGGTGCAGCCTTAAACGTGATCAAACTTGAATATCTGAATTAGTATACAATTAAATACAATAATATCTGGTTTTAAGTCTTAAAAACGTTATTTTAACATGTGGAGTACTGAAGTACCTACCTACGTGAAACGGATAATAATTTATTTATTATAAAAATATTTTTGTTTGATGGTTTATATCTTATTAGGTAGGTAATGTTGGCAGACCGTGAAAGCGTGGTCGGCGTTTTGTTGTTGTTCGGTCGGAAATAACATTGGCTCATAGCTTCGTGATCTTGCTACATATTTCAAACTTCTCCTTACTACGTACCTACTCTACTGGGTAGGTACTGTTCCCGATCACCGAAGTATTTTTTACAAGTAAAATAAAAAGTTTACACATGTCTAAATACTTATTTACCAAAATATGTTGTTATGGGTATCTATTGGTGTCTTAGAGAAAAAATGTTCTATGTGCCTACATTAGAAAAAACAATATAAACAAAGCATGTTAAAAAAAACCTATTATATATGGGTATGAGGCTACTTGTGCCAGCTTTTACTGGAAGCTGGTAGATTCCAAACCAGTTAGAACGCTTCTTCGAGTATTTTTACAACGGTTGCTTTAGGAATATTTGAACCTATTTTGTGTGAAAAATGCTCTTTTAGGAATATTCCTTACATTTCACTCTTTCTTGATCCAATACAAATAAAGTTAATACCAAAAAGACAAGCCTTTGAGTTTCAGCAGAAAGTTTAAAATGATAAAAACATTTATTTTCTTCGGACGAGCATAAAGAATTTGTTTTCGGCGGATTTTTAATACCATACTTAATGGAAAATAAAGAACCTGAAAGTCGATTTCGGATTTCAAGCTTTTCTCCAAGGTCACCTACAACATTGGTGGTTTTGTTACTGTTGTCAGAATATATTGAGGCGTGTCTGCAGAGCAGAACATGCCGTTCCAGAAGTAGGGAGACTGTCCAAAAGAGAGTCATACATGAAATCGGACAGCATCACCATCTTACGTCATTACATATGAATTCGTCTTTGAGTTATTTATATTTAAACAACTGAAAACATACAGGTAAAATTTACTCGGAGAAATCTATAAAAAACAGATTGACATACGTTCCGCCACGGAAGATTGGCGACTGAATTTCCGTTTAATGTGATGGCTTCAAGCCATTGATTTATCAATACACTTAGATTTGAACTGAACCCAAAAAATGAATGACACTTCAACTCCGCCAAAACCTCCGACTCCGCCAGACGCGTATTCAGTATTTCTTTAACCGCCGGCCGAGTCGGACGTTCAGAAAACATTCCGAAATGCCTTCCTGTGTAGTGAAACCGTGTAAAAACCGTACGGATAAAGTTAACAAAAAAGATGGTGTATCTTTCCACATATAAGTGTTTATTTATATTTGTTTACAAAGCCTAAAATAATTATTTAGAAAGTCTTTTTAGATGCATGGTAAAATTCATGAACGCTCCTCGTAAGGAACGGGTTAGTATTGTATACTGTTACTGTAACCCTATATATAGCCCATACCTTTTGCGGTGTGTGGGCGGATGCTTGCCGGCGGTCGAAGGACTCTGATAGGTCGACCCGTGTAAGTGTATTGGTAAGCATTAAAGGTGCGGAATCTTCGTGTCATACTTTTTCTAAATAATTTACTCTGCAAGGTAGATCTAAGTGTATATGACTTATATGAACTACTTCATGCGACGGCGACGTTACCCTTACTTCGGTCAACTTTCCAAAGTATCTTTTTCGAGAGCTGAGAGTTTAGGGCCAAAAATACAAACTAGTAGCGTCTGTTCAAAAAATGTAAAAACGGTCGACCATGGCATGCCGCGCCTGAACACCGCGCGTCTTTCTCGTGGCCACCAGAGCACAACAATACCTGGCCCCTTCTATTGCCTTCTATCAAATGGCAGTAACCTGATAAAAGTAATTGTAACAATAATTTCCCGCGCTCGCGGACGCCGGCCAATCACGGCGCAGATGGGCGGGGTCCACCCCCCCACCCCCTGCCCGGCGCATGGTACAGATCGTGATATCACAATTACCCGCTTTGTTACAAATCCAAATAGAACGTTCTAGAAACTAGATCGGAGAGGGGACGGTATCGATAAACTGTGATCGAGCCTCGAAATGAGATTAAAAAGTCTGTCGCTGGATTTTGACCACTTACTTGGGCATTTATGAATTATGACGTCACTTGATAGTAAACTATTGAACGATACGTCACCAAAGTTTTTAAAAAGTGATGACTACTATACTCTATATACTATATACTATACACGGAGTAACAAAACTCGTAGTACAACCTGAAAACTGGTAAATCTATATCATATTTGGAGTCGAATGTGTAATATGACTTGAATCTGAACTTAATTTTTTTTTTCTTCTCGTAAAAACTTTCATAAGTACCGTAGATTAAGTAAATTTGCATATATTCTTATCAAAAGTTTTCTTTACAGATAGTATTAATTTGACTAAATAAATTAGATTTGATAACAATTTGTAAAAATTTATCAAAAAAAAAACCTTCTTACTAAGTTTTCTCGAGAACCATGGGTCAAATAAAATAAAAAAATTGTACAAAATCGACTCCAAATATAAATTGTAAAAAAATATAAATTTTTAAAAAATATGTAAATATATACAAATTTTAGATTCACTCGTTTCCTTGTGAAACGCCCTTGAGGCATATTTATTAGAAAACGGCGCTATATAAATTATCCATAATAATAATTATTATTAGATATCGAGTTTTTTACACGATTTCGACATACTCAAAATGTTGTTTTTAAATTAAAAATTTGTTTTTATTAACTTGCGTTAATAAATAAAATGGAAGAACTTATTCACTTTTAATAAAAAAATAAAAAAAAATTAACTTTACTAGTAAAAGTTGGTATTTGGATTTTCACACATCTTAATTGTACTTAGGTTTGTCTTATGACATAGGCAACTGGTTTATAAGTTATCGATCCATATACGTCAATAGTTTAAAAAAATTATACTTGTTACGTCATATAGTAATATGCTATCGAACGGTTTGTCATTGGCCGCAGATAAATGTGTCATAGTTGGCAAAATTTAATTAAAAAAAACTGTAATTTTTTTCATCAGAAAAAGCTGAAGGAGTATTATATGGAAAACCCAGTTTTTGTCTACAATAAGTTTGGACACACTCAACGTGTGTTGAAATTAAAAAGTCGCTATTTCATCATTGATTTTTGACCACTTGTGATAATGACTCGGCATTATGTTGTGGTCACAAAAGCTTTAAAAAAAAAATAGCACTCTTTACATAATATATATACAATATGTTATGGTATGGTGCGTCGGCAAAATTCTTATGGAACTAGGAATCAAAAAATGTTATATTCCATAAATTCACAATATTTTCTTTATCGAACAATAGGGTTCTTCCAGATAGCATGAATATCCTTGAAAACGCTAAATATAACTAAGTTAAAGTATTTTTTACAATTCCAACGATATAAAACACAATGATCAAAGATTTTGTTTTCATTTATAAATTTTATGTTTAAAAACATGAAATTACGAGTGACTTTTAACGCCGTTATTGGCTAATGACGTCATACCCGTCTACCGCGGAAGGCGTGAAATTCATTCCGTAGTGAGCGCCTATATTGCTGTGACGTCACACCGCATGCGCGCTAAATGGAGGATTTTGCGAGCGATTTGAAAAAGCGCTATTTCAAACCGCGCTAAAAAATTCATATGACATCGTAAAATTTTAAATAAAAATTCCCTGATATTGTAATTTTTCAATCATTTTTTTTGAATAAAAAATCGGAAGAACCCAATTACTGGAAAAAATGAAATGTTCAAAGAGCACTGGTTAATATACAATAAAAATAGATATTGAGTGTATTGTAAATATATGTTATAATTGGTTTGTAGGTACAAAACAAATATTAAGAAATGGGTATAATGTAGTATATATTGTATAACATATTTGATTTATTTATTTATTTACATTTCACATATTATCATATATATAATCCTATAATCACAATAGTTAATTTTACAAAAGATGGCGACTTGGCTATTAGCGACCCATGACAATGATCTGGCCCCGACTCACTAGAATATCCGTGTCGTGTCAGGACATTTTCTAGTACAGCATTATATTTACATTATAGAACATTTACATGAGAAACAATTTTTGGTATTCGTGCAATTTAAAAAAAGTTAAAGAAAAAAAAACGAAATTTAAAAATTTACATATCTCTGTTTCTATTTACCTCTACTATAAGATTTTTACAGTTAAAAATTTTTATCAATAAACAAAGGTTTTTTACCACTTCAACACTGCGATCACCAATGTATCACGTAACCTTGTCAGTGTCTGGTTATAAGCCCTGTAAGCTTATAAATATCCACGAACTTGCAAAAAAACTTCTTATGTTGAAATATGGAGTAAATCAAAAAAAATAAAAAAATAAAAATTTTGCGCATTGTTTTTCACAAAAAAATGAACAACATGTCTTACTTACAATCCATTTAAGTAAGTCTTGGAACAGCTTACTTTCGCACAAAATTTCCCAATCGGATTTGTGAATGGGTCGGGTGTCTCGCCCCTAATATGGCCCGCTAGTACTATAGCGGCTCACCCTGCCCAGGGCGGGCGGGGGGAACGTTCGGCCGAGGGATCGACGCTGACCCTAGTAGCAAGGGAGACCTAATCGCCTCGGGCTGGAAATCCCTTCAATGCTGGCAATACACCTGCTGGCTTATTCTGTTCATTTTTGATCAAGACGTTTTTTTAATCATTCCACACAGGAACGGATGATGATAGTGTCATTTTTTTGACATATTTTTCTGGGCAAGAACTTATAGGTGCATACCATACAAATATTTTAAAGAGGTTGGCTCGTATGTTCCAGATAACTACCTCAGTTGCTCGATCACAGATCAGTACCGACTCGGTAATAAGCGACGTGATAACGATTTCTTACCCATGGATGTTTAACGTTTTCGCGATCACAATGGAACACGCGTTAAAAGTTATCGATCGGGATTATTAAACGAGCGCATACTAGTCGCGAGCCATTTCCTGAAGAGATATTATCTTATTCGCACAAATCTTTATTCAATCTCTTTATTATAATTTAGAGAAAAGAAGCAGTCGAAATAATAAAAAAATCAGACAAGCGCGATGATTTGACGTTTGACGCAAGGCCGCGTTATAGCGTGCATCGGCCCCGCTGGCCTCAGATCGGCTATGTTTCGGCTATCGATACCACGGTATCGAACGAATGTCACTGTTAATATCTGTGGTCACTGTGATCGCTCAAATCGTTTGCGTTAGCACGTGAAATAGCACGCTTTTAACTACGTCGATAGTTATCTGTGCTTGAGCTACAGAGTGAGGTCTCACGCGCTATTCAATACACCCAGAATTCGTATACATGCAAATCGGAATTCTTTTGTCAATAGAGCAATTCACTTGCTAAATAAGTTGCGCAAAAAGTTAATATTTTTATCTTCTACTATCTCCTTTCATGTTCTTAAAGGTATGGTCGATGAGTGTCTATGTCCCGTTTTTCTGGTTTTCTATTCAATAATCCTTCAAACTTACTATTAGGTCCCGTGTAATGCAAGTTTTTAGACATATAATTTTAAATAAGTAAAAAAAATTGAACTGCATAATATCAGATCATTAGATAATATAGAGAGTGAAGGAAGGAAAATCCACTTGATGAAAGATAAACCTTGTGCTTTATAAGCAAAACCTTTATTAAAATCATCCCCCGTTTAAACAAATTTTTTAAATGTGTATAGAATTAGGCATAGAATTGCAAAGAAAATGCAATTTTGCAGAATAATAATATAATGAGAGACATCTTCAGGCGTCTTCTAGTAAGTAATCAAGTTCAGATGAACCTTACCTACCACCAATAAAGTTAGATTGCCAAAAAAATGCTTAACTATATTCTCAACAGATGTCACTATAGGGAAAAATATTAAAAAATATTTAAAATCTGTCGAAAACACAACTCGCATGTGGGATTCTTCTGTACAAACTCAACATAATAAAAGTTTCAAAAATTTGTCATACATTGTTGTCAGATGATGGGCGGAATGGGGAAGGTTGTAATACATCAAGTGGCCACTTAACCCAGCCAATGACACAGGTCATAAGCCCTGTAAACGCTAGATAACCCACATTCGTTTCAGAGTTTCTCTGTCCTCTGTTGAGATATCAATAATATCGAATAATAATATTTTTAATGCAGAAAATTGCATTTTAAAATTGCAAAGAAAATGTGTATAGCATAGAATTGCAAAGAAAATTTTATGCCAGCTAAGTATTTCACGATTATGACTAAAATGTTCATACCGAATCTTTATTTACAAATGGTTCATTATTATAACTTGTTTGACTATTAATGTCTTCATAAACTTAACTTAATTCCACAAACTTCCTTCTAAAGTCAACCGTAACGCCAAAAACCGTGTTCTCGAAAAGCTGAGTTGATCTTGTGTGGCGCAGTTGATGCTACAAGCCGAGCGCAGCCTGTACAGTGTATAAACGAGAATAGTGTATATTGGAGAAGGAAGATTTGCCGTTAGTTTGCCGTCAGGTACATCCGAAGCGTAACAACCCAACTGATCGATACGTGAATCACGATTCCGATGTTAATATTATTAAAATGATCGCTGATACTAGACAACGGAACGCATTTCAGGTAGAAGGGTAAATATCACAAGTGAAGCTCCCAGCTCAGTCGTCGTGATTCAGCTGGCTGGGCTGTATTATTATTTCTTCATTTGTTTATTTGTCCGCCTCGTAAACTAGTGGGTGCACATTTGGCGACCGTGCATGAGGTCACGGGTGCGCTTCCAACATGAAATAATTATTTACATGTGATTTTCATATTGATATTTCATGTGTGATACCTTGGACTGGTACACTGAAGCGTAAGGACTGATCATCCTACCTTCATGTCATGAAAATGATCAAGATACACTGCAATTGGTGTACCAATGCAGTGCCTATGCACCCATTGGGTGCGAATAAGGGAAATTAGTTGTCAAGTTGTGTTTAATTTGCATGTAAAAAGAAGGCTATCATAATAATCGGTCCTAGTTATACTCACCCCAGAAAGACTCCGTTGGACAGGCCATGTCGTATGGGTGGAGGACATCCGACCCCCTAAGGGGTTCTTGATTTATAAAACGATATGGCTTCGAAGGAGTATCGAGAGACCTCAATTAAGGTGGTAGGATTTTGTGGAGAAGAACACCGCATCCTTGGGCATTAACGAACGCGAGTGGAGAAGTTTCTCGGAGATGGCCAGGACCCTCAATGGGGTGTAGCGCCGGAGATGATGATCGTGACTTGTACTCGAACTGCGAACGTCTCCCGAGAGCCCCAAGCTCTAAAGGCTTTAGAAAAAGACTTAAAAATCAAGTACTATAAAAGTCGCCTATAATATAAATGGATGACCTCTTATAAGAAAATTTCTTATCCAAGTGGCCATTTCGTCGTTTCACTTACTAACTAACTAACTAACCATTACGCCATTTCCCGTAGGGGTAGGCAGAGGAGGATAGAATGCCATACCACTCTGTCCTGACCGACTTCCTTTGCTTCCTCTACATTCATATAGCTTCTCATGCACATAAGCCGGTTATTCCGACTTTTCACATGTCCACATTCAAGTACTTGATGTACTTGGTCATGCCATGTCTTCTTCGGCCGTCCGCGGCTTCTACATCTTGTCATGTTATTCTCACGCCTATCGTAAGAATGACACTCCTAATTCTCCTGTTAACTTATTAAAAATAGCAAATCAATTTAACTTTTGACCCCGTTATTCCGCCTTATTTCATTGCCAAAGAATCTGCTCTATGGTTCAAATGAAATCTCGCGCGGAGATTTTGGGTCTATGATTCCCTTCCAAAGCAACTGTCATGGGCGTTTCGGACGTCGCTATTTTCTTATACATGCCGTCCAGACCTAAAAACCGAGGGGCATTATGGCGAATTCGTAAGTGTTGTAGCTTTTTAATATCAATTTAAATCCCCGAATTCAAACCTACGTATTACAGCCTAGTCTCTCTGATCTTTTTTCAGGTCTAATGCCCTTTCTATACTCCTTTCTATTACTCCTTTTTATATACTCCCTTTATACTTCCCTACTCCAAATATGTATTGACATAATATTTATATAATTTAAAATGGCCTAGACACGGATCGCTGTCAAGGAGCTAGTCACCGAGTGTCACACGCTGACCGGTACATTTCCATAAATGCAGTTATTATCCAATATCTGTCATCTCTCACACCGTGAAATTTCTGGACCACGTGTGAGGTTATACTTACAATTGATGCTTCAAAAAGACTGATTTACAAAAGCTTCACCCATCGTGCATGTCCTGTTGTGGACATGCACACTTACGATACATGGATTCTTCACCGCTCTTCAAAATTTCACCACTACGTAAAATGAAATTCTTAACCTCCAATTTACTTCATTCATCTCAATACTAGACTGCATTTTCTTTAATCTTCGACGGTACAATATTTTATTAGTAAATTCCAGTATGAATGATTCGATGGATGGATTCATTATTTATAAGTTTGCAACATATTTTGTAATTATCTCTTTAATATATATTGTCAAAATTATAACCCTATATACTTACCGTGCCTAGCACATTATCACAACCTTGTAAACTTACTTATTTTTCATTACACACACTGAAATTCTGCATCCTTGTTTTATTTATATTCTGAACTCTGTGGTATTACAATCTTTGCTAACAACTTCTATAAATTTTTGTGAGTCTCTTGTTAACGATTGAGCCATGCTGGTGAGCGTTTTAGAGGAATGATGAGCAAATCAGGTAAGACTCCCAGCCTCAACGTTACAATCTAGGCACACTTGCATTTAAACTTTTTAGCCGTTCTTTCATCACTCATTACGCTCCACATGACCAAACCCATCGTAAAAGCCCTTTCTTAATTTTGTCGATAATGCTTATCTCAGCCTTGCACTCTGCTCTAATTTTCGACATTTGTACAACCTATCATACATAGTTTACCACACACAGATCGCATTTCAACAGCATTCAGTCTACTTTCCCATCCTCTTTTTCCAACACCACGCTTCACTACCATGCATACGGGTTGGTACCAGAACTCCTTTGTGTACTGCCAATTTTGCTTCTTTCGATAAGTTCTTAGTTTCACTGCTTATTATAATATGTTGACTGACCATTCAACAACAGTTTACGTTATCAAGTGTGTAGCGATACTAGCAACCCCCTGCGCCCCGCCATAATTCCAACAGTCAGTCAATAAATGATGTACCTACCCCAACAAGATCACACGTATATTCATTTGAGATCCCCCACAAGTGGTTCAAATAAACCTAGATAAATTAGAATGAGTGAACATTTTGGATATGTACAAATACACACAAAATTCTTGAAATTTGCCCATGACGTGAGTATATGAATTTTATTTACGATTTGCCAACCGTAATAGTGAAACTTTTATGGATCTTAAAAACTCCTTCGGATTAAAACATGCCGTGATGTGATTACTCGTCTTTGGTCTGACAACCTTACCAGGGCACAGGTCTGTGTTGAGGAGAGAACCTCATAGTGTAAACGAGCCCTCTCGGTTTGGGAGGGAACCGTTTTATTTTTACCCTTCGAAATGGCTTCCGTTTATGTTTGTGTTTTAATTATGTGACTACGGTTACATCTAATTAAGGACCCTGACTTGTTCCACCATGGTTAGTTACATACTTCTGTGGCTACTGATCAATTTAATTGTTTTCTTTTTGTATTGTGCTTTCCAAAAACATCTAGAATGTCATTTAAAACCATTGAATAATCATACGTAGAAATGACAACTCCATACAAGCTCGCAAAATATTCTACGGCCTGCCGTAAAGAACTTGTCAAAAATATCTATTTAATTTGGCCCTTAAATAAGTGAATCTAGCAGACATTTAAATGGAATGAATTTATTTTTTCATATGAAAATTTAGTCCATCTACTTTCATAACTTTTTAAGCAATGTTTTTGCATTATCGCATGACTTAGACGATAGGTGGTGTGTCTGTTGGACATCAGTTAATTTATATTTTTTCTGGATGTATCATTCTATGGATTTTTCATTGGTCCTACAAAAATTAATATTGGCGATGTTTTTACATATTAATAGTGCTACATTTTGTTAAGTAATATTACTTTAACAAGACAATTGTCACGCTTCAACTAAAAAAAAAACGCTTTAAAATTGATCAATGAGGGAATCCACTGTTTTCTAAAGTAATTTTTTTCTATAAACTTACTATTTAACTAAACAAAAAAAAATATAAATAATTTTTTTATTAAGTTATTGATGAAGATACGATTTTTTAAAGTTGCACATTTCAAATACCGCGCTAAATACCACTAAGTACTAACTGCGTCATTTTTGCAGGATAGTGACGTCATAAAACGGGTTGTTTAAGGCCATGGTATTTCTCCAGCCAGTAACAAAACTGTCAAAAATCTATGCAAACTAACGCGGGAAGCACAGATAAAATATACCGTCGACTCAACTGTCATATACTGTTAACAGCTGTTCTAGGTAGACTGAATGGCGGCCATCTTTTTTGCAATAGAAGCTATTGTATTCCATATTAAAATGCCATGGAACGCGGCTACGGGGGTTTAAAAACGGAAACCGGAAACACTACACTTAGATACAAGGAGTGACGTCATTGTTTAAGATTTTGAAATGAATGCTATTTTCAACATTTTTTATTAATTTTTGCGTGCGTTTTTGGGATATTTCATCCCACTTCAAAATTTTTAAATATTCGCGTCTACACGAAAGCATTTTTAAAATTCAATTCCGGTAGCAGTGGATTACCTCATTCTCGTTTCGTTATTTATTTTTATTTATATTTATTCAGGATATCAACAGTAATACAGATTATGAATACATAAACAAAACAGTAACATAACCAACAATCATTATCATCATCATCATACAATATCCGCTCCCTATGGGGAGCATATGGCATTCCACAAACTGCATCCAAACCAAGCGATCGGCCGCCAGCTCCCGTGCATCCTCCCAAGTCAAGTCCACGTCCCGCAGCTCTGACGCAAACTGCCGACGAATTGTCAACAGTGGACGACCAGGACTCCGAGAACCTGATGAAAATAGGCAAGCATGGTTAAGGCTCTCGGGAGGCATACGTAGTATATGGGCCTAGCCAGCCGAAACGCCTTCGCGCCGATGACAGTAAGATACCAAAAGTTGCTGTGTCCGTTGCCTCACCTCTGTGTTAAAAGTCAAACCACCGCACACATAAAATTCTTCTAAGACACCTATTCTCAAAACTCAGAAGTTTGCCATCTTGGGCCCTGGTTAGGTGCCACGATTCGCAGCCATAGAGGAGAACAGGTGTGATGCAGGAGTAACCAATAATAGATATCCACAAGTATACAGATTAAAAATATTATAAACAAGCTTAATAGTAAGGTGGTGTGAGTAAATTGTGTATGCTAGGACAAAAAAAAATTTAATTAGGTATTTTAATACTAATTTTGCAATTTCATCATTGTATTTTTTATATAAATCTTAGAGGCTTGCACTTACAACCGCAAGATTTGGAACAAAAACGTAATTATGTATTATTATTATTAAAAAGTAAAACTGAATTCCTTCGGGGTTTTTTTGTATTCATATTAATTAGGAAAAAGCTATTTAAAATCTGTAACATTGATTTTACAACCAAATAACTTCTTATCGGATCTCCATAAATTCTGCTTTTAATGAACCAAAATTTAAAAAAAAACATGATGTACGTCCGAACTTGAATTTATTGAACACCACTGTTAAAAAAAAAAAAAAATTGTCATTCTTAGAGGATTGGCAGTCACGTGATCAGCGGCCGTTTCTCCGTATAATCGTAGTCCTCGATTTTCTCAATGAAATTTAGCCCTGGAGCGAGCAATGATTTTTTTGCACGTTTTGCACGTTTTTATCGACCAGAAGCGTCTTCGTATGGGTATTGTTTTTTTTCGAGGTAGATATAAGCATTCGTCGATTTTCTTTAAATTTACGTCGATACAAGGTCGATATCGACCTGTCGATATTTTCGTAATCCCAGTCCTGGTCGAAATTTTTTCACATAAAAAAATACGTGAAATCATTCCTGCAGCCTGCAGCTGTGCTAATATCGAAGACTACGATAGTACGGGGTATCGGCCGCGGGGCACGTGACCGCTTATCCTCTTGAGTGGGTGGTCATATCGTTATAAAAGACATATATGTTATGCTATTCTTAAACTAATTAAGTCTTAAAAACTCTGCGATATCATCAACGGATATCGCAACGTTTTCTTAATTAGACAAATAAATTAAAATTTGATTAGGAAAGATTGAATTATCTGATCCCGACTCGGATAAGACAAAATAGACCGTAAGGATATATTTCAATTTGCCAAAAAGAAGAATAAAGTGTGAAATTTATTGCTTATATCAAATCCAATAGGAGTGATCATTTAAAATAATAATTAAGTCCTATCAAAATTATGTTGATAACTCGATTAGTAAATGGCAAGTAAACATTTGTATCGTAATGCTATTGATGTAAAAGAACGTCTGTAGAGCATTTTTTTTGTAAATTTGTTTTTGAGCTTTACAACATTATTTGTTTTAGTATTTACGATTACTTACCATTTTTCATTTACATAATTGATAAACTTCAAGTATATTTTTATATTTAATGTAAACTCTATTAAATTAATGTACCAACTTATTAAAACTGTTATTTTATCGATGTACTAATAAAATATTATTTATTTGTCATGTCAAAAATACAAAATTAAACAATACATATTTTCCATGTCCCAACTTGCTAGATCAAGTATAATGTCGGGACCAATAAAATAACAGGATAGATAAAATAACAAGAAAATATTTTTGATATCCTTGTACCTACATATTTCGGTTTACATAAAAAAACGTCGCTATGATTTCTAAGATTCAGTTTTATTTTCTGAATGGGCCAGTCTGTATGTATGTTTGTATGTATTTAGCCATACGTACATGCATGTTTACTATGCAAGATGTAGGTACAATTATTATCAGTGGCAACAGGTTTGGCCGAGATGAATAGGGGCCTTGAATTTTGATCCTTTTCTTGTTTAAGATGTGCAAAACGGCCTCCTTGGGGATTGGGGATATTGACTCCTAATATACTCAATAGGGACGTGAACTATATTTTTTAATTTCGTTTTTTTTGGGTACTATGCAAGATGTAGGAGTAGATAATGAACTGTGGGAATAGGGGACTTTGTGCAGTGGGTGGGTGCAGACTAGTTATTCCTATAGATAATCACACCTAGATATTTTCTTGCATGGTGTGAACAACGTGTGGGTGCAGAAGAAAAAGTATTCTCGAACAGAAGAAAAAGTATTCCGAACAGAACTATATAACTATTCCTAATTTTATAAATAGCACTGGGATGAAAGTTCTAGTTAACCAAACAAAAAGAAAAATATTAAATTATTAAATCTACAAAAAATAATTTAGCAAAGAAGTCAAGCTTTTCAAAAAAAAAAAACACTGACTGTAAAATTTTTTAGAAAACCGAAAATATCTCAACACTGTAATTTTTATTACGTTCTTTCGCGTATAAGAAATATTTAATACTACACTTATTTAATACTACTACTTACTTATAGGGCACTACTATAATGTATAATAGTACTATGTATACATTTAATTAATACAAACTATGGAGCCCTAAGTAAAGCGTTAAAATATAATAGTGCTTACTGGTAAGGAAATATTCAGAGCATTCTGTGCCAAAAAGTCCCTACTTTAAAATCATAATTTTTCAGGAGCTTTTTGGCTCTCAGGTACAAAATTATAATCATAATTCTTCATGAAAGCTTTTTGTATGAAAATGTTGAAAACGCACAGAGTCAGAATTGCGCAAATGCTCTTGTATGCTCCGCCCCTCCCTCCCCCATTGCTAGGCCAGGGGCGGGGAAGGGGGGCCGCCAGACCCGTGGGGAGGGGGGCACAGCCCGCGGCCCAGACTGCCGATCTCCTCAGTAGCCCCCGCGCCCTGCAGCGCTGAAGGTTTGTCAGAGAGGGGAGATTCGCTTTCCGTCTTCCGCGCACTAACGAGTTTTGTTACTTTGAGGTTATGTTCACGGCGGTTGCCGGCGGGACTTTTGTTTGGGGTGCGTTTCATTGTTGCGCATGTTCTTTTTTTGAATTTTGTAAACGGTAAACATTGGCGTGTTTTGAATGCAAATTAAGAAACTTCAGTGATAGTGGAATTCAACTCGCAACATTTCAAAACAGACTAGTGATAATGTGAAAGTTATACCTATTTTTTTACTGACTGAAAGTATTTTTATATAATTTAGTGACAATCTTGGCGTTTTCAACATCGTTTTTTAGTGCAATTAGTACGACATTTTAACATTCAACTGATCCTCGGATGGTAACTAATTGTTTTATTTGTCGACGGCAGTTTCGAACTGACCACCCGGCGATCGTCATTCTACTAATTAATCTCTCGTTAGCTTATCCAGCGACTGGACCAATTATTTCCTGCACTGAGAGACACAATGGACGATGAATCAGAGAACTTGTCATCAATTTAAACCGTATAGAAACATACTCTACCTTAACCAGGACATAAACTAAAAAAAAACAAATAGTGAAAATAAAAGTGGCGGAGTTGTAGTGTGATAATAAACAAAGATATCTCAAACCCCTTGCTTTTAAATAGTCGTTTGTCAATTTACAAAACTGGGAAAAGATATTTTTTTATAATATAATTATTTAAGTGTGGGGAGAGGTAGTGTACCCTGCGGTCCACCAAGGTGTATATTGATAAGTTATAGTTTTGCGGTTGCCGTGACCTCTGATATGTTGTTTTTGTGACCTGTGGTATATATTGGTGCACCATGTGTAAAGTGGTGTGGCGACTGCTCTCCAGAAGCATGTCCCATGGACTGCAGCTTCAGTTCTTCCTCCTGCTTCTCCAGTTCCTGCAGGTGAGTGAAATAAACCATCCATGCGCCTTTTAGATGCAAGATTTTAACCAAGTATAGCCCCCTAAATATTAAAACTCGAGTACCTATTTTAATACCTACTTAGATTCCATTCGACTACCTAACAACACAATCGCATGTAATTCACTAGCGGCTAGCTTCATTTTAAAAAAATACACAAATACCCACGCTGTAATATGTAGAGGGTTAAAATTCCAACCGTTCGTGCTCTTGGTAGGAGCAAGACGAGTTGTGATCTAGCCTCACGGGAATTTCTCTCCAAAATAGCGCATTCTACGTAAAAAATTAAAGGCATAATAATTCTAATAAATTTACACGCCCCTATGATTGTTAAACAACACGTTGAACAATAAAAATACCTTAAAGTTTCCTTTACACAAGCGGCTCTTCAGGTTATCAATGTAAAAATGTAGGTAATTTAAAAGTAAATTTGTATTATAAGGCTTTGTATACACTATGGTGGTATATAATCTACCCTTACAATATTATGTAAAGAATGTGTACCTAAATAGCTGCTGTCATAGGGTGAATCCACGTTGGTTAGTAGGAAACTAACCAACGTATGTATTATACCTACACAACTCTTTGGAAGAATTTTTATTATTGATAGGTAGCTTTAAATATTGTACCCCGGTAATTAACGATAGCTTTTTATAACTATTTTGATTTAGATAAGTTAGTGAGTTTCTGTTGGTATTTTTGGCAGTTTTTGTGTATTTGGTCTACCTGTTTTATGGTTGGTCTCAATCGCCTATAAAACTCATATAGGTAGTTACTTTGAGCTTAGAGTGAATATTCGAGCTTTTGTACTCGTAATTATTTTCTAAAGTGAAAATATTGAACCACATTTCATTTGAATCATCGAATAATTTCACTTAATAAAAAATGAGACCGTTTGATTTCAATTAGGCAATTTAGGAATAAATAGCCAATATTTTTTTAAACTTTATTTCTTACGTTACCGATTACCAGTAGGTAGGTACCTATTCTATTGATACAATTTCCCAATAAAATTAAACAATAATGCAGTCGTTCATCATTCAAAATGGCGCCTAAAATTCATGAATAAAACGGCAATACCTGTTGTCTGGTGGGTCAAACACCGCGAGGTGGACATGTGAGACGAACTGATGGACAATAAAAGTTGATGAGGAGAAGAAGACACCTGTTATTGGGCATAAAAATTATTTTATAATGAGTCTCAAGTCATAACCGACCATTGAAAACTTGCAACGGACTCTCAAACGAAAAATTCGCCGCAAAAGTCTAATTTTATTAGAAACTTACAGCTAAAAAGCACATTCGTAAAATGAGTTTAGTCAAGTGGAACTGGCGGCCGATCGCTTGGCTTGGAGGCAGTTTGTGGAATCAATATGATCCTCATGAGAGCGGATATGGTACGAAGATGATAATGACAAGTATATGGTCAATGCGTTGATTTTAAATTAAAATGAATTAAAATACTTTGAATGGGTGGTGGCCCAGTCGCTGTCTCTGAGTCTAGAAATCCCCGGTTTGAATCCCAACTCCACCACGACTCGATTCCTATATTTTCAAGCGCAAACCGCTTAGGTTTTATTGTAAAATAGTATTTACAAGTCTAAATATGTGCAAATATGACAGAATTGCATAGATTTCTTTTTAATTCTTTAAAATCTCAAATCAGTTCAGATTCATTATTTCAGAACTATGACTTTCAGCGCTTTCAGCATTAATCCTTTTAGTTTAATGAAATACAATACTTACCTACATACCTACGTGGTTATAGGTAACTTTAAAAATAATCAAATGTACTATGTTTAACAAATTGAATCAGTAAGATATACTACTAAGAAAAATTCACTAATTTAACGTCATAATCATTACTACATACATGCATAAAATAATTCGATAAATAAAAGCCGAAAAATTAACAAAATGTAAAAACCCCAAAATGACATTTTAATATGGCGTTACTATGCAATTTTGCATCATTAAAATTTTAAAAAGTTAATCTTATCGAAACGCTTCATAGATGCATTCATTAGGTGTTAACATAAAATCAATAAAGATTTTTAATAATGTTATAAATTCTACACATTTATTCAATTTTATTCCCACTTGCCGACATTTCTCAGCTGAATGACCATTAAAAAGTAGCCGTTTAATTGTAGTATAGTTGTGTCAATGGCAATTTATTTTTGTTTATTTTTGTGGCAACCATTATTTTGACATAATTTTGCAATTTATATTCGGCACTACGGTAATGTTGCACGTGAATTATTCATGACGTCACGTACGCCAGGACTTGTTCTAAAGTCGTGTCATAAATTACAGGTGTTGGGTTTGTAAACTAGGAGACTAAATATAGTTAGGCTCTTTCCCGAGCTGTCTGCAGTTGCAGCCTAATTCAATGCAACCATTGAAAAATAATACTTCTCTGAAAAGTATCAAAATTTCTAAAAAGTCCACGTAACAACCAAAGTTAGAACATTTCCCATCATATTACAGGTGATAACATATTATGTACCAATATAATATGTATAATACTTTTGAAGTGATAACGTCTAATAAATCGATGAACGCCGGCTGCACACACGAAAAAGCATGACTCATTGTCACGTTCCGCCTGAGCCGAGTGTGCAAGCGAGAGCGCGGAACAAGCGATAGAGAGGCACGATCGGCCTAAGCGTTCGGTTTGTGACGCATCTATCTCTCTTCCACTCCATCGGCCGATGCGTCCGAGTAGAAGGGAGACAGCAGCAGCACACAAGAAGAAAAAACTAAAAAGTGTTAATTTATGGAAAAAAATGTAATTTTCAATTAATTCCTGCTTTGTATTATACAAAATAATGATAATTCAGTAATAATAATTAATATTTTTCATCAATGTTTTCTGATGACGTTATCACGTAAAATTATCGTCCGTAAACCGACTTCACAGACAACCAAAAGTTTTTTGTTCACTTCAAGTATCTATTTATGCAGATAAAATATGTATACCAAGTGACGCCGATGCTTTTAAGTTAGAACGGGCGACACGTCTCGACGCTTTTTAAATAAAACCGATATACCTACCTTTATATTTTAACTTATTTTAACAGTAGTTATCACTATACCCCAACATTCCCGAAAACTAATACCCAATTTGTCGGTGTGTTCATTCAAGGTATTAAGAAAATGATATTTAAGATAAGCATTTATCTACCGGGTAAGTCAATGATAGATAGACATTTATACAAAGTTTTTTTTAGATGAAAACTGGAATCAATTCAACGACATATATAATTTCACAAACCTACCTATTGATGCAAAGATAAATGTGCGTGTATGAAATTTATTCATTAAGCCCCGAGATTATTAATAATTTATAGCGCCATTGTAAAAAAAAACATCACGCATTACTTTGTTACAAATGTGCTTATTTTCTATTTTACTCCAAAAAAAAAACAATTTTTTTAAAGATGAACATTTTTACTTCACAATTAATATTTCAGATATTATTTGAGCTTTTTTTATAGAGCAGGTATGCCGGTATGCGATAATTTAATTCAGGTTTAAATTTCTATAAAAATTAAAGTGGCTTTCTTTATTTGATTTATTTCATAGAAATCAAGCAGTTTTTTACACGCATTTAATTTAAAATTAAAATGTAAAACCAATTACAGATTTCGTATAAATAACTAAAAAAGGTTTGATTGAATGGGAAAATGAAGAAAGAACCTTTCCGTTCCTCCTTTCCTTACTCTCAATGCGAACTTACTTACTTACTTTTATATTTTCTAGGTATATCGTACGCAAATGTGCAGTATTTTTAGCAAGACTAGCTAAGTCTTATTTAATTCGTGTTATTTAATGGAATAAATAAAAAAAGAAAATATACATATTACGATGTGATAAAAGACAAGTAAAATTATAATAATGCATAAATGTTATATTAATTATACATGGTATATTATAATATAATGAAGTACAGTTAATTATGCCCATTTTTAACTTGTTATTTTTGCATTATAAAAGTGAGTTTCCATTTGGCACGTGAGGTAGCGTGCTTGACCCTACAATTAAAAATTAAATTATTTTGACGTTTTTGAAGTCCCGCCCCTAAAGCAATCCACCTGCTAAAATATTAATTTGTCAAATAATAATAAATAACGATGTATTACCCTCATTAATTTCTGTTCTTCTTTGTTAAAATAAGTTCTGTATTAAGATAAGAAAAGGATAATTATTTTATGTCGACTAAAAATAAAACGTAGTAACTACAAATTTAAAATCAGACCGTTGGCGTTGTCTGTACCACTATCTACAGACGACATATGAAAAGCTTTTAATTTCGGCTGGCCCTTGATAAAAGCCTAAAACAGGTAATAACAAAAATACGTAAACGTAAACTATTTCTATAATTCAAAGTGGCCACCTCGTACAGCTATAACATTGATATTTATCGGATGAATGTATTTAAAATCTATCCTCTCACCAACATAGGCACGATGGGGGCCAAGTCAAAAGGCCGCTTAGCTACTGTTAAAAATTTGTATAATTTCCACGCTCATAATTCCGTTTTTTTTTAAAAATATATAATAATATCTAGTAACTTAGATTATTAGAGTCGACTGATAGACCGTGTAGTAATTTTTAATAAAATGTAGGTTAATATCTACACAATCAACCATAATAACTCTTATAAGCACATCTCAATTTGCAGTTAATTTTACTTAACCAAATTTGTGAATTGATTAATTTCAATAGAGGTATTTAAATAATCACTTCATTTTTCAGTCCGCAACGGTCCCTGTCATCCATTGTTACTGGCTGGTGATCGTTATTTATTGGGAATTTAGAGATAATAAAAAATAATTAAATTATTATAATAAATTACGAAATAAATATAATATGTTGAGTATGAAATATTAATTCGCGTTTTATTGAAAATGGAGAATAATATTGTATGTATTGATTAGGGTCCGAGTTGCATCAATAAAAGTTAAAATTAAAGTTGTGGGTAAATTCAAATAATAGTTCCTATTACTATTATCAAACTATTATTTGAATTTAGCCTTGACTTTAACTTTTTTTGGAGCTTGGAGCGAACGAAAACCATCACTTCGTAAAGACATTTTCACTGTAGTTTATTTCCCGCGTCGGCGTCGAATGTACATAAGTTTAGGGCAGTGGCGTGCCTTCCCTGCAGAATATTTTGTAAAATGCACTGAATTTGAGAAATTTTGTATATTTAAATTTGTAATATCTGGCACAAGTCACGGAATTGGGTCCTTAGAGTAATGACGTAGCCTGCGCGTCATTACTCTAAGGTTCTTTCAGATTTTCTATTTTTTATTTCAAAAAATTGATTGTCAAATTACAATATCAATGATTTTTTTTAAATTTTTTACGATGTCATATGAATTTTCTAGCGCGGTTTGAAATAGCGCTTTTTCAAATCGCTCGCAAAATCCTCTATTTGGCGCGCATGCGGTGTGACGTCACATCAATATGGGCGCTGACTTCGTAATGAATTTCTCGCCTTTTATAATGGACGGGTATGACGTCATTAGCCAATAACGGGCGTTAAAAGTCATTCGTAATTTCGTGTTTTTAAAACATAAATTTATAAATGAAAACAACATTTTTGATCATTGTGTTTTATATCGTTGGAATTGTAAAAATATACTTTAAATATTTATAACGTTTTCAAGGATATTCATGCTATCGGGAACAACCCAATTGAACATGAAGCGAAAAGTATTTGGTTATATCCTGAATAAATTCTGGAAGCACAATGAAAGCCCCACCCTTCCCCTAGACTGTTTTAAAGACTATTGAGCATTTTTTCAGTCCAGCACAACTCTATCGATTTTTTAAAGCTAATCCGCGAAATTTAATACATTAAATTTTAACTCGAAACAGTGGAAGAAATAAGGTTATATACGCGACCAAATGCTTTCGTTGCCCCTATCACTGTCTCGGCTCTAAGATTGTCATAAACACATTCACCCCAACCTGCTCAAGGAGCTGGCCCAAATTTACAGCGATAGGCAGATTAGTAGTTATTCTACGATTTTTTTTGTCGTTTGAAATTCTGGAAACAGTGAACGTTCATTTTTGTGATATAAATAAATTTTTGGTGATATTTTTGTTTCACTGTTCCCGCCGTGATCTCATTAGTTAATTGGGCCGCCCGCGGTCTATGGGAAATGTCTACCGGTTGTGACGTCATGCGTCGTTCGGAACAATGGCGGCTATTTTTTAATCTCCCGCTCTAATGGCCGTGTGAAAATTTGCATCCATGCTCAATGGCCGCGGCGCAGCGGGCGCGTACTTCTTGAAACCTCAGTGTTGCAATGCTTGGGTTATGTTATTTCGTCGAAATTAGGTAATAGACAATGAACGATTAGAAAAATTACGTAAAAAAAAATTGCCTTATAAGCCCAAGTTAAAAGCATAAAAAACTCCAAATCCCGTCGGACACACGTGGTGGTAGTTTTGATGGGTGTAAAACTCTACCACCGTAGGTGTTCCAATGCAGTGCCCTATGCACCATCAGGTATGGATAAGGGAACGTGGTACTGTTAGTAATGAAATTAATGCTAACCTTTTTATTATGATGAGAATATTTAAAAAATCATCTCTATTTTTTAATTACAATTTGACATCGCAACAGAGACGAGAAGTTTGGAAGGGAATATGGATATCTAGGCGTTTACAGGGCTTATGACCTGTCATTGGCTGGGTAAAGTGGCCTCTTGATGTATTACAACATTCCCCATTTCACCTAATATTTGATATCCATATCTGCCAATATACAGTAAAATGGCGCGACGCTTCACATGTGAACTCTGTCATCCATTGAGAAAATTGCTAAGCATTTTAGCAGAAACTTTTATGATTGCAAGTGAGATTCTTACCGAATTATATCACCTACCAGGATACGCCTGAAATGAATCTTCAATTTGTTACGCTTATAACTTTTACCAGCTAATTTTTTATAAACAACATTGACAGGTCATTAAAGCCCTGTAAACGCCTAGATAATCCATATTCCCTTCCCAACTTCTCGTCTCTGTTGCGATGTCAAATTGTAATTATTAGCCCGTAATGGGTGAAATCCAGTTTTTGTCTACAAGTATTTGGACACACTCAAAATGTTGTTTCTATTTTTTAAATTAATTCTTGTCTATTGCTTGCCATTTATTTCAAACTGTGAGTTCATACAGCTAAGTTCAACGTCTTGGTGTTCCCAATGCCTCTGAGATGAGCAATGTGAGGAGTTGACATTGGCATTGAATACAATAATTGTATAATTTCAGTGTCAGAACTAATCGTCGTCGGGTCTTCTGCCATTCACCGGATAACTCTAACCATATCCACTCGTTTTATTTTCTAACTAGAATCTCACGAGCGAAGTGAACGGTCATTTTAGGTAGGTATCAATTTTTATAATTATTACAATTAGATTAGAGGATAAGGCTAATTAAAAAAACTTTTGGTTGTCTGTAAAGTCGGTTTTACGGACAATAATTTTCCGTGATACTTTTATGAATTGAATTGAATTATTATTACTGAATTATCATAATTTTGTATAATACACAAGCAGGAGTTAGTTGAAAAATATTTTTTTTTCCATTTTTTTTTTTTTTTTGTTTTTTCTTCTTGTGCTGCTGCTGCTGTCTCCCTTCTACTCGGACGCATCGGCCGATGGAGTGGAAGAGAGATAGATGCGTCACAAACCGAACGCTTAGGCCGATCGTGCCTCTCTATCGCTTGTTCCGCGCTCTCGCTTGCAAACTCGGCGCAGGCAGAACGTGACAATGAGTCATGCTTTTTCGTGTGTGCAACCGGCGTTCGTCGATTTATTAGACGTTATGACGTCAATATAAACCAAAAAAGTTGTTTAAAAAAATTAAATTATTGTAGATATGTAGATACTGGTCGAATCAAGCTTTTATATTGACGATTTTTTATGGATTTTTGTTGATAAACACTTTTATTCCGAGCTTTATCCAGCTTGGACTACGCTTCTTCTGTTGAAATGGCATAAATAAAATAATAATAATTTCGTATTGTGTTTTCATGCATTTTACTAGGCATCAGGTTCTCGGCGTCATGGACGTCCACTTTTGATAATCCGTCGGCAGTTTGCGTCAGACCTGGGAGTGGAATCCATATGCTCCACATAGGGAGCGGGTATGGTATGATGACGATGATGACGAGATACCTACCCGAATTATTACACAGTTATCCATTTTTCTAAATTTAGGGTTAATTTAAAGGCATATTGGTTTACTGCCAAAATAAAAGCTTTTTTACGTCGACGGTGGAAAGGAAAAAGGGGAAAAGCGAAATCATTTTCCTTTGCAGATATTATGTCGCTAGTTACTTTTTCCTTTCCACCGTGCGTCGAGTCGTATTTCAATCAAACTCATTTTCCGTACGATTTTATCCAACATAATTGAGAGCTCTCGGTCACAAATCGTAAAACTATAAATAATATACTGTTTTAATTCAATTATTGTTTTACTGTAAATTCTGTGTTAAGTAACAAAACAGAGATAAATTTGCGGATGTTACCATTTGATATAACGATGCAAAATAAAATATTAACCATAGATTGTGTAGTATCTACAATACCTACGTAAATACCAATGTTTGGATTATCTTTCATTCATTTTTTGTTTCCTTTTTCAGCGGATGTTAACATTTATCTTTTTATTATATAATGCAATGCGAAATATACCCATATTATATGCATGTATAACTTTTTATTGAGGGATATCAAATATCGTATATAGTAATACTTTACTTAGTTTTATTATAGTATAATATTCTTACCTGTATAAAAATTTGTTAGAAAGTAAAAGTTAGAAGCCATGTACCCTTTTGAAGTAAACGTATAAGCGTTTAAATTGCATTATAAGATAAGCAAATAATAAGGCAACTCACTACTACTACTCTCCTTTATCCACACCCAATGGTGCATAGGGCACTGCAATGGTACACCAAGTGCAGTGAATCTTAATCATTTGTAATATTACTCGCAGCCAGTAAAAAAACATCAGTTTAATGAGTTTAACGCTTTAATGCTGGCCCAAGGTATCATACATGAGATATTAATGTGAAGAAACACATTTTCGAATTGGGAATCGATTCTGTGACGTACCCCAACGTTCTAACCACTACACTACGAGTCGGACAAAATCTCTGCTTTGAAAAATGAGGAAGAATTTCATTTCTCTCTTCTACAATAAATTAAAAACATTAAATTGATCTTATTGTGAAGTGATTTAGGGAATCTCGCAGCGGCGAACATAAGCATTAAAGAGGTTAATTTACGACTAATTACTTCAGAAACTACAATTAAAGAACCGCGTAAAAAAATCCTTATTTCCTCATTGAGTTAAAAGGCACATTAACTGCACCTACTCAGTTACTTAAATATACTACAAATAATAACGACTATTGACCTTAGTAGCATAAATTTTGTTTTTTTTACAGATAAAAATCAAATTTATTGCATTTTGTCAAATGAAATAAGAAAAAAAATATCTGTAACCACATTTAATGAGTTTACAATGCGTTTTACTTACAATAATGCCCGCTGTATTCGGGACCGTTTCTTGCTCAGAAAAACTACACAGTTTCTTGTTCAGAAAAACTGTGCAGTCTGTCAAACTTCTGTCAAAAGACACGCTAAATATGTGTATTTTTGAAACGCGATTGTAAGTTATTATCGTATGTTTGCTCTCAGGAAATTGTATATTTAGCTAATAATGTAAATATGTTAATGGTTTTTTACGTATTTAAAAGCATACAATAAACCAATGTCTACTTAAACGTTACATAAAAAACATTAACTGTCATGTCAGCTTAAATCTGACATAAGCACGCAGTTTTTTAAACAGTTTTCGTTGTATACGGGACCGTTTTCAGACTGCATAGAAAACTGCGCAGAAAACTGTCCCGTATATAGCGGGCTTTAGTCTAGGTTAAGTTAATTATATAAATTTTATATCAGATATCCGTTGTCGTTGACGTTGATATCCAATCAATCAATCAATCTCATTTGCTACAACCCATTGAGGGTCCTGCTCGCCTCCAAGAAACGTCTCCACTCGCGTCTGTCTCCGGTTACTTCCTTCCAATTGCCAATGCCCAAGGATGCTGTGTTCCTCTCCACACAGTCCAACTACCTTAATTTAGGTCTCCCGATACTCCTTCGACCCATTGGTTTATGGATCAGGAGCTGACGTTGATATCCAGGTTACGTTGATATCCAGATAATGTTATTTGACCTTACTTATTAAGTTAATCAATTTAAATCTAAATCTTTTTGAAAACACAAATCGGAAACCATTATTTTTTTAATTTTTTTCTTAAAATCCAAAAATTTTTTAATTATATATTTTTAAAATTACAATTTACTGTAACTAAATTTATATATTTTATGTAAATGTAAATTTTTAATAATTCATATATTTCCCCTTAATCTAAATTAAATTTAAGGGACATATTCCATTTATAAGTGCATATATTTATTCTATTAAAAGTTTTATTGTTTTTTTTAATTTATATATACATATGCTCCTTTGGGACATATATTAAATGTCATATACACGGGCCCGCCCGTCCCGCCATTAAATGTACGTGAATTTGTTATTCTTTAAAGTTTTTTTGTTTTGAAATTCAGTTTACTAATGCATCCTTGGACCATTATAATTTTTATATTTTACAAAAACCCCCTTTTTTTGGGGGGGGGTTTGGGGAAAACCCCTTTTTTAATTTTTTTTAAAAATTTTTCCCTTTAAACCCCCCTTTTTTTTTTAAAAAAATTTTTTTTAAAAATTTTTTTTTTTTAAAAAAAAAAAATTTTTTTTAAAATTTTTTTTTTTTGGGGAACCTTTTAAATTTTTTTTCCCCCAAAATTTTTTGGGGGGGGGGGGTTTTTTTTTCCAAAATTTTTTAAAATTTTTTTTCAAAGGGGGGGGAACCCCTTTTTTCCTTTTAAAATTTTTTTTTTTTTTTTTAACAAAAAAAAATTTTAAAAATTTTTTTTTAAAATTTTTTAAACCCCCAAAAAATTTTAAAAAATTTTTAAAAAATTTTTTTTTTTTTTTTTTCCCCCCCAAAAAAAGGGGGGAAAAATTTTGGGAAAAAACCCCCCTTTAAAACCCCAAAAAAACCCCCCCTTTCCCCAAATTTTAAAGGAAAAGTTTTTTTTTTTTTTTTTTTTTTTTTTAAAAATTTAAAATTTTTTTTAAAAAATTTTTTTTAAAAATTTTTTTTTTTTTTGGGGGTTTTTTTTTCCCCCCAAAAATTTTTAAAATTTTAAAACCCCCCCCCAAAAACCCCTTTAAAAAGGGAAAGCCCCTTTTTTTTCCCAAAAAAAATTTTAAAAATTTTTTTTTTTGGTTTTTTTTGGGGAAAATTTTTGTTTTTTTGGGGGGGTTTTTTTTTATTTTTTCCCCTTTAAAGGGGCCCCCCCCTTTTAAAACCCCCCCTTTTTGGGTTTTTTTTTCCCCAAAAAAAAATTTTTTTTTTTTCCCCCTTTTGGGAAAGGGGGGATTCTTTTTTTTTTTTTTTTTTTAAAAAAAAGGGGTTTTTTAAAAAAATTTAAAAAAAAAAAAAAATTTTTTCCCAAAAATTTTTAAAAAAAAAAAATTTTTAAAAAAAAAACCTTTTAAAAAACCAAACCCTCCCCTTTTTTGGGGAAAAATTTTTTTAAAAAAACCCCCTTTTTTTTTTTTTTGTTTTTTTAAAAATTTTTGGGGGCCCATTTTTTAAAAACCCTTTGGGGGGGGGGGGTTTTTTTAAAAAAAATTATTTTATAACGTTTTCAAGGATAGTTCATGCAATCGGGATCAAACCAATTGCACATGAAGCGAAAAGTATTTGGTTATATCCTGAATAAATTCTGGAAGCACAATGAAAGCCCCACCCTTCCCCTAGACTGTTTTAAAAGACTATTGAGCAATTTTTTCAGTCCAGCACAACTCTATCGATTTTTTAAAGCTAATCCGCGAAATTTAATACATTAAATTTTTAACTCGAAACAGTGGAAGAAATAGGTTAGGTAATATACGCGACCAAATGCTTTCGTTGCCCCTATCACTGTCTCGGCTCTAAGATTGTCATAAACACATTCACCCCAACCTGCTCAAGGAGCTGGCCCAAATTTACAGCGATAGGCAGATTAGTAGTTATTCTATCGACGATTTTTTTGTCGTTTGAAATTCTGGAAACAGTGAACGTTCATTTTTTGTGATATAAATACAATTTTTGGTGATATTTTTGTTTTCACTGTTCCCCCCGTGATCTCAATTAGTTAATTGGGCCGCCCGCGTCTATGGGAAATGTCTACCGGTTGTGACGTCATGCGTCGTTCGGAACAATGGCGGCTATTTTTTAATCTCCCGCTCTAATGGCCGTGTGAAAATTTGCATCCATGCTCAATGCCGCGGCGCAGCGGGCGCGTACTTCTTGAAACCTCAGTGTTGCAATGCTTGGGTTATGTTATTTCGTCGAAATTAGGTAGGTAACGATAGAAAAATTACGTAAAAAAAAATGCCAATTATACCCAAGTTAAAAAGCATAAAAAAACTCCAAATCCGTGGCACACGTGGTGGAAGTTTTGATGGTGTTAAATACTCTACCACCGTCTGTTCCAATGCAGTGCCCTATGCACCATCAGGTATGGATAAGGGAACGTAGGTACTGTTAGTAAATGAAATTAATGCTAACCTTTTTAGGCATCTCTATTTTTAAATTACAAATTTGACATCGCAACAGAGACGAGAAGTTTGGAAGGGGAATCAGATATCTAGGCGTCAGGGCTTTATGACCTGTCATTGGCTGGTAAAGTGGCCTCTTGATGTATACAACATTCCCCAATTCACCTAATATTTGATATCCATATCTGCCAATATACGTAAAATGGGCGCGACGCTTCACATGTGAACCTCTGTCATCATTGAGAAAATTGCTAAGCATTTTAGCAGAAACTTTTATGTTGCAAGTGAGATTCTTACCGAATGCATATCACCACCAGGATACGCCTGAGATGAATCTTCAATTGAACGCTTATAACTTTTACAGCTAATTTTAAGTAAACAACATTGAACAGGTCAAAAGCCTGTAAACGCCCTAGATATCCATATTCCTTCCCATTCTCGTCTAAACAACATTGCGAGTCAAATGTGTAATATCCATAGCCCGTAATGGGCGAAAAACAAATACTCTAATGGTTGAAATTTTTGTCTACAAGTAATTGGACACACACACAAAATGTTGTTTCTATTTTTTAAATTAATTCATGCTATGCTTGCCATTTATCTCAAACTGTGAGTTCATACAGCTAAGTTCAACGTCTTGGTGTTCCAATGCCTCTGAGATGAGCAATGTGAGGAGTTGACATTGGCATTGAATACAATAATTGTATAATTTCAGTGTCAGAACTAATCGTCGTCGGGTCTTCTGCCATTCACCGGATAACTCTAACCATATCCACTCGTTTTATTTTCTAACTAGAATCTCACGAGCGAAGTGAACGGTCATTTTAGGTAGGTATCAATTTTTATAATTATTACAATTAGATTAGAGGATAAGGCTAATTAAAAAAAACTTTTGGTTGTCTGTAAAGTCGGTTTACGGACAATAATTTTCCGTGATACTTTTATGAATTGAATTGAATTATTATTACTGAATTATCATAATTTTGTATAATACACAAAGCAGGAGTTAGTTGAAAAATATTTTTTTTTCCATTTTTTTTTTTTTTTGTTTTTTCTTCTTGTGTGTGCTGCTGTCTGTCTCCTTAACTCGGACGCATCGGCCGATGGAGTGGAAGAGAGATAGAGATGCGTCACAAACCGAACGCTTAGGCCGATCGTGCCTCTCTATCGCTTGTTCCGCGCTCTCGCTTGCAAACTCGGCGCAGGCAGAACGTGACAATGAGTCATGCTTTTTTTTCGTGTGTGCAACCGGCGTTCGTCGATTTATTAGACGTTATGACGTCAATATAAACCAAAAAAAGTTGTTTAAATTAAATTATTGTAGATATGTAGATACTGGTCGAATCAAGCTTATTAATTTATATTGACGATTTTTTATGGATTTTTGTTGATAAACACATTTATTCCGAGCTTTATCCAGCTTGGACTACGCTTCTTCTGTTGAAATGGCATAAATAAATATAATAATAATTTCGTATTGTGTTTTCATGCATTTTACTAGGCATCAGGTTCTCGGCGTCATGGACGTCCACTTTTGATAATCCGTCGGCAGTTTGCGTCAGACCTGGGAGTGGAATCCATATGCTCCACATAGGGAGCGGGTATGGTATGATGACGATGATGACGAGATACCTACCCGAATTATTACACAGTTATCCATTTTTCTAAATTTTAGGGTTAATTTAAAGGCATATTGGTTTACTGCCAAAATAAAGCTTTTTTACGTCGACGGTGGAAAGGAAAAGGAGGAAAGGAAAAGGAAAAAAAATCATTTTCCTTTGCAGATATTAAGTCGCTAGTTACTTTTTCCTTTCCACCGTGCGTCGAGTCGTATTTCAATCAAACTCATTTTCCGTACGATTTTATCCAACATAATTGAGAGCTCTCGGTCACAATCGTAAAACTATAAATAATATACTGTTTTAATTCAATTATTGTTTACTGTAAATTCTGTGTTAAGTAACAAAACAGAGATAAAATTTGCGGATGTTACCATTTGATATAACGATGCAAAATAAAAATATTAACCATAGATTGTGTAGTATCTACAATACCTACGTAAATACCAATGTTTGGATTATCTTTCATTCATTTTTTGTTTCCTTTTTCAGCGGATGTTAACATTTATCTTTTTTATTATATAATGCAATGCGAAATATACCCATATTATATGCATGTATAACTTTTTATTTGAGGGATATCAAATATCGTATATAGTAATACTTTACTTAGTTTTATTATAGTATAATATTCTTACCTGTATAAAAATTTGTTAGAAAGTTAAAAGTTAGAAGCCATGTACCCTTTTGAAGTAAACGTATAAGCGTTTAAATTGCATTATAAGATAAGCAAATAATAAGGCAACTCACTACTACTACTCTCCTTTATCCACACCCAATGGTGCATAGGGCACTGCAATGGTACACACCAAGTGCAGTGAATCTTAATCATTTGTAATATTACTCGCAGCCAGTAAAAAAAACATCAGTTTAATGAGTTTTAACGCTTTAATGCTGGCCCAAGGTATCATACATGAGATATTAATGTGAAAGAAACACATTTTCGAATTGGGAATCGATTCTGTGACGTACCCCAACGTTCCTACCACTACACTACGAGGCTGACAAAATCTCTGCTTTGAAAAAATGAGGAAGAATTTCATTTCTCTCTTCTACAATAAATTAAAACATTAAATTGATCTTATTGTGAAGTGATTTAGGGAATCTCGCAGCGGCGAACATAAGCATTAAAGAGGTTAATTTACGACTAATTACTTCAGAAACTACAATTAAAGAACCGCGTAAAAAAATCCTTATTTCCTCATTGAGTTAAAGGCACATTAACTGCACCTACTCAGTTACTTAAATATACTACAAATAATAACGACTATTGACCTTAGTAGCATAAATTTGTTTTTTTTACAGATAAAAATCAAATTTATTGCATTTTGTCAAATGAAATAAGAAAAAAAATTATCTGTAACCACATTTAATGAGTTTTACAATGCGGTTTTACTTACAATAATTGCCCGCTGTATTCGGGACCGTTTCTTGCTCAGAAAAACTACACAGTTTCTTGTTCAGAAAACTGTGCAGTCTTGTCAAACTTCTGTCAAAAGAAGACACGCTAAATATGTGTATTTTTGAAACGCGATTGTAAGTTTATTATCGTATGTTTTTGCTCTCAGGAAGATTGTATATTTAGCTAATAATGTAAATATGTTATTGGTTTTTTACGTATTTAAAAGCATACAATATAACCAATGTCTACTTAAACGTTTACATAAAAAACATTAACTGTCATGTCAGCTTAAATCTGACATAAGCACGCAGTTTTTTAAACAGTTTTCGTTGTATACGGGACCGTTTTTCAGACTGCATAGAAAACTGCGCAGAAAACTGTCCCGTATATAGCGGGCTTTAGTCTAGGTTTAGTTAATTATATAAATTTTATATCAATATCCGTTGTCGTTGACGTTTGATATCCAATCAATCAATCAATCTCATTTGCTACAACCCATTGAGGGTCCTGCTCGCCTCCAAGAAACGTCTCCACTCGCGTCTGTCTCCGGTTACTTCCTCTTCCAATTGCCAATGCCCAAGGATGCTGTGTTCCTCTCCACACAGTCCAACTACCTTAATTTAGGTCTCCCGATACTCCTTCGACCCATTGGTTTATGGATCAGGAGCTGACGTTGATATCCAGGTTACGTTGATATCCAGATAATGTTATTTGACCTTACTTATTAAGTTAATCAATTTAAACCATACACGCTTAAAAGCTGCACATAATATTTAAAAAAGTTTCATGAATTTATTATCAAATCTGTTATAGTATAGGTGGTTTAGGCCGAGTTTTTGGTTTTTCAGAGCTTACTGGGAGGATTTCAACACTTTTCATTCTTGTGACAAGTTGCCCCAGTAAATAAGCTCTGAAAAACCAAAACTCGGCCAAACCATCAGGTTTATATTAACTTATCTTAAAAACCTACCAAAATTCATTTTAATTATAGGTGAGGTTAACTTCTACATCTTCTGGTGAACTACGATATATTATTTTTTTAATGTTTATTTCTCCTAATTCAATATTTTCTTAATTTTTATTATATTTTAAGACATATAATCATCACTAGTAACATAATTTTTATACTGATTTGGATTAATGTAAAATTGAATTCATTCTTATAATCATCATACCATATCCGCTCCCTATGTGGAGCATATGGATTCCACAAACTGCCTCCATGCCAAGCCATCGGCCGCCAGCTCCCGCGCATCCTCCCAAGTCAAGTCCACGTCCCGCAGTTCTGTTCATTCTATTAATGTTTTTTTGTTTTTGTTTAATTTCTATTATATTCTCAATGCTACTTAGGTACATTTATTATTATTCTTATTATTATTATTTTAATATTAGTGCGAGCAGCTTTAAGCTGTATGCCTAAATCAGACAGTTAGTTAGGTTTATAACTTGTCCAGTCCATTCTTAAACCCGTTCACACTATTCGCAATGACCAGCTCCTGCGGTAGCCCGTTCCAGCTTATTCTACCATATTATATATAATATTTTTATTTCACGCCATTGCATTGAGCCGAACTAACATTATAATGTACTTGTAGGTACTTTGTTTATCGTGTATGCTATACACATTTATAACAGGTCTGCAAATACCCAGCTTCTTAGCTTATTTGGCAGTCCTGGACCATTCATAATATGTATCAATTTTATGTGCACACATAAAAACATCTGAAAAAGTGTTATAAAAAAAGGACTGATAATAATGATATAATATTCGTGAGTCAATAACAATAAACAAAGCAAGCCAAAACAAAGATCGTTTTATATGCGGAACTATTTGAATACCTACCTATAACATTAAGTAACCTCACCGCCCGAATTGTATTGAAATTCCGTCATTAGTTTTTGCTATTAATAAGATTTATCAAATTATCTAAAACCTAGAAAGCGACATGCCAGCTCGCGTACATAAATTATTCACAATGGACACTTTGATTTCCCGGTTACTTCTATTAAAGTTTTATGTTCTAGTTTTCTGAAACGGGCATAAATCATGGGGCCAGTATTTATATTTCAAATAGTAGCATGACATCAAGTAGTGGGTTTTGGCTGAGATAAAAAAAGAGGCATTAGATAAAATTTTTACGCGCTATGCACAAGTGCGGAACACCAAAATTATACCATATCTACCAACACGAAAATAATAAAGCCTCCCTTTCTAAGATTGAATGCAGTTCGAATGCGATCTCTCAGGCGAATGTGTGGTAAAACTATGTATGATTGGTGCACTAATATTGAAATTAGAGCAGAACGCAATGCTGAAATAAGCATTATCAACAAGACGATGGTTCGGTCATGAAGAGCGATGGATGATGGGTGGGTAGTAAAAAAGGTTGTGTGCTGGTACATTGATGGTGTGGGATCACTGGATTTACCATTTTTAAAAAATATTTTTGTTCTGTTTTTTTTTCTCTCAAAGCCTCTCCTGCCTCCTCTTTCCTTCTTTCCATTTTTTTTATAACTTATGTATGACTCACAGATACACACATACACACACACCCTTACAAACTACACACATTCACTTTTTACTCATCTCTCATCAATAAGAATTCCATTAATTAACTGTGGATTTTTGTAATTGGCTTTAGAATTATTTAATGGTTATTAGATAGTGTTCATTGTTGTAGCTGTAAAAATCCTCAATAAATAATAATAATGATGAAAGAACGGCTAAAAGAATATATGATGCGAGTGTGCCTGGATGTAGAAGTCGAGGAAGGCCGAGAAATCCCCATAATTTTATTAATCCCCATATTTTTACTAAACTATCCAGAAGCTGCATTTTTTTGGACATCGAAATCCACCTGTTTTATTAAACGATCGTTTAGATCGTCCTTTTATAAAAATAATTTATCGGATCATTATAATGGCCGTTTGGACGCTCTTATTTTATAAGGATGTTTCGGCCAAATAATTAAATTATTTACTACCGAATCAAAAGTTCTGTGTAAAGATATAATGAGGGCCGACTTTGAATAAGGTTAAGTAAGGTTACAAGACAGGATCATGGCTCATCCCCTCGTTTTTTTGAGGTAACATTCCTTCAGGGTTGCCAGTCTTAAAATTAAATTGAAAAGTGCAAGGATGTTCAAAATACGTACAAGAGGGAATGCGACAAAAAACATATATCGACGGTGGAGGGAAAAAGTTACTAAGGGACATATTATGTCACTTAGTAACTTTTTCCTTTCCACCGTCGATTATGCGATTGTATGTACTATGAAAGCTTTTACTAGTAGCTGATAGACGCCAACCAATCAGAGATCTTTCGTTTAAACTTGGAACAACGTAAGTTTTTGAGAAATTTCACGTGTTGAAAATATGCACATGATAATGATACACTACACTCGGTGTACGACCAACATAGTGCCCTATTATTACTATTATGGGTAATTTATATAGCGCCATTTTCGTATAAATATAATGTAGTTTTCACCCCTGCATTCTTGTCCTACCTACCTGTTAATAAACAAAAGAAAAAAATGTGTTTAAAAACTAACCGATTCGTTGTGTAGTTTAACAGGGTAACATAAAACGCGGAAGGTATCTATCCATTGAACCTATTTCTTTGATCATTTTATTTCTTACTGCTCGCACACGACCATTGAAAGCGCTTAAGTGCGAATGGGAGGCAAGACCACCCGTCTCGATGTCCTCTCGCTCTATTGTCCTTAGAGCTGTGCGTGGGAAGAGGACGGAGATAATACTATGCTCAAATTATTCCTGGGATCCTGGTAATCTTTAGAAAAAGTGGAAAGAATTCGTTTTAATTAGAAGGGAAATAAAAGCCACTGTAATTTGGTATTGTTTTGAAATTAATGTCGGTAGGCGCATATTTTGATTTAGGGCCGTGGCGCACACTGGCGCGAGTCTAAGGAACGAGCGGACTTCGGTCCGAAACATGAAAGTACTAATCTGATATTAATAATGATTGATTTATAAAAACGACTATATTTTTTATGAAATGGCACTTTTTAAAATTTTTTTAACATCCGGAACCTTACTGAACTGAGCTCCAAAGTTACTGCTTCAAAAACGGTAACATTTGAATACCTGTGTAGTGTGGGTGCTATAGTAATTGAACACGCTATAATAATTGGACACTGGTGTGTTGTTTGTTTTGTTTTTTAACTTTGTTGAAGATCTAATTTAGGAATTGGATCTTCAAAAATAAGCCTACTCAAAGTATTTTCTTCTGCCAGAATTATGTACCTTTTTTAGTGAGATCTTTCTTTAAGTAAATGCATGCTGTCTTATTTCAATGGCAAAATTTAAAAATTACATTTTTTTTTACAGCGAATCTCAAACTTGTGAAAAAACATGATCTTGTTAGCCCTTGACACTAGGAAAAATTTCCTTCATAACGCAGAACTTTTTCAAGTTTTGGACCGAGCATTAACTACGCGAAAGGCTTGAATCTATCAGTCAATATGTCTTTGATAAATTAAGAAATAGAAATGATATCAAATAATGCAAGAGAAACTTAAAATGTGCCCAATTACAGTAAATTACACGCTTTTATACAAAAAAAATAAAGAATTAAAGAATGTTATAATTAAGTTAATACAGTACCAACAATACTTTGTTTTGTAAAATATTTTTTTTAAGTGTCCAATAGCTATAGCAATATAGTTTAAGAGAGACGTGTAATTTTTTTTCTAGTTTATTGGAAAAAAAATAAAACTCACCAAAGAAACTATAATATGTCGATTTATGTCGATTGAGATGTCTTCGAAATGACAAGTTCTAGGTAGTCTAGCGTTTTTTACAAAAATTCCATGAATTGTCTTAGGCGTGGGTGTCTGCTATCTACTGTCTACCCGATATACCAAATTTTAATTACCAGCGGTCGTTAGACTTGTACAGCTACAATTCCCAGATAAACTGCGCCTCAATTGACGCGATGATGATGACTATTAAAATTAGAAGCGTTGACGATGACCCTTGCTCTGCTTGTAAATATAATATCATTCCTTTTCTCCGGAACGTTAGTCAAACTAGACGATATTACATTACTCATTAGGCATTCCTTATAGGTACATCAAATTTTGCTAATTATTCATCATTTTTCTCGTCATTCATCAAAAATTTTCTAGTTATTCATCAAAATATTTCTAGTTATTCATAAACTTATAGTTATTCATCAAAATATTTCTAGTTATTCATCAAACTATTTCTAGTTATTCATCAAAATATTTTCTAGTTATTCACCAAAATATTTCTAGTTATTCGTCAAACTATTTCTAGTTATTCATCAAAATATTTCTAGTTATTTATCAAAATATTTCTAGTTATTCATCAAACTATTTCTAGTTATTCATCAACATATTCAGTTATTCACCAAAATATTTCTAGTTATTCGTCAAAATATTTCTAGTTATTCATCAAAATATTTCTAGTTATTCATCAAATATTTATAGTTATTCATCAAAATATTTCTAGTTATTCATAAAATATTCTAGTTATTCAAAAAATATATTTCTAGTTATTCATCAAAATATTTCTAGTTATTCATCAAAATATTTCTAGTTATTCATCAAAATATTTCTAGTTATTCATCAAAATTATTTCTAGTTATTCATCTATTTATCAAGTTATTCATCAAAATATTTCTAGTTATTCATTAAAATTATATCTAGTTATTCATCAAAATATTTCTAGTTATTCATCAAAATATTTATAGTTATTCATCAAAATATTTATAGTTTTTCATTAAAATTATAACTAGTTATTCATCAAAATATTTCTAGTTATTCATCAAAATTTTCTAGTTATGCATCAAAATATTTTTAGTTATTCACTGATATATTTTTTTATATTCATCTCTAAATATTTCTAGTTATTCATCGATATATTTTTTTATATTCATCTAAATATGAGTTTTTTATACAGTAAAAACGATAATATAACTTAAAAATAGAGTTCATATATAAAAAAAATATATAAAAAGGAAAAAATATGTGAAAATTCTATAAAAATAAACTTTGACATTTAAAATTATTATTGAAGTTGTTTTTGATCTAATATAATCTTTATGTCGCATTGTAAACGACAGGATCTGGACTTTTTCGGTGCAAGTCTATCAAGATTTAAATATGTATTCACTGAATTATTAAGTATATACTAGATCTTGTATTAAGATTGTCCATAGTTTTGTTCTAGCTTTATATGTTTAAATATTGCTTTTCCTTTGCTGCTCCTTCTTTTAAAAATGTAATTGTTATTGTGTTTAAACGGACTTATGTCCGTAAATAAATAAGTAAAATCAAATCAAATAAGAATCACGTCCAATTAACATAATAATATCAATCATTGAAAATTTTATTTAGTGTAAATAGTTCGAAAATGCCCTTAAAATGAGAAACTTCTATCAGTGCTTTAACTAAAAAATATAACATTAAGTAAGTTCGGATTAGTTGCAACGCTTGTTGCTATGTGCTTGGGTATTTGTATTTATTAATTTAATATGTTGTTAAGAGTTAAACCCCATAATATGTATAATAAACGCACATTTTTCATTAACAACGCACCTTTAACATTAACACTCGGATGCATATTACCACTTGTATATTACCGAGTGCTTAGTGGTGTTATTCTGACCGAATGTCACTTGTTATTTATGACAAATAATTAAAGTGTGAAGAGTTATTAATAACACAGTACAAATTCTTATAAAGGCCGGCTTTATGATACTGCAATAAAATCTATTAAATTTATCATTGTTCATTAAGGAAAACGTTTTTTTTATAATGTAGATATTAAATAATAAACATGCGATGAAGATTGATAAAATTAACTTTACCATACAAATTAAATGCGGTTTTTACGAATAGATTACTAATAATTACTATTATTTGTATATCTGGGAAGCATGTTCACTAGGGATGGAAATATGAACAAGGACATTGAAAGGAGGGTTAGTGCCGGTAACAGAGTTAATGGTGCCTTAAAGTCGGTAGTATCTCTAATAAGTGCTTATCAAAAGAGGCTAAATTGGCAGTGCATAATGGAGTTCAAGTACCAACCCTTATGTATGGAAGCGAAGTATGGAGTTGGAAAAATAAGGATTAAAGTAGATGGAATGCAGTTGAAATGCGATCTCTCAGGCGAATGTGTGGTAAAACTATGTATGATAGGTGCACTAATGTTGAAATTAGATCAGAATGCAAGTCTGAGATAAGCATTAATTACGACAAAATTAAGAAAGGTCTTTTACGATGGTTCGGTCATGTAGAGCAAAATGATGATGAAAGAACAGCTAAAAATATATACTATGCGACTGTGCCTGGATGTAGAAGTCGAGGAAGGCCGAGAAAGACATGGCATGAACAAGTAAAATAAGTGCTTGAAAGTGGGCATGTAAGAAGTCGAAATAATCGACGTGCGTGCGTGCGAAGATGTATGAATGTGGAGGAAGCTAGAGAAGTATGCCAGGACAGAGTGGTGTGGCGTTTTATCCTCTCTGCCTACCCCTTCGGGGAAATGGCGTGATGGTTAGTTAGTAAGATTACTAAGAAATTTAGGTAAATTATTCTCAGCTGAACGAATTATCTTCTTCTTGATAAGGTAGACCTAAGGGTCTGTATTATTCTCATTCAAGACTAGACCACCCCTGTTCATATAACTATCAATATTTATTATTCATCTCATGATTAGGAATGTTATGGATTTTCTGTTTTTTAATTCGTAAATGATGAGATGTAGCATAGTGGTAGCGCATTTGGCTACCGTGCATAATGGCGCGGGTTCGATTCCCGCAGGGGGTAAACATGAAATGTTTATTTACATGTGATTTAAATTTCATGTGTGATACCTTGGACTGATACTGAAGCGTATGCCTGATCATCTTACCTTCATGTAATAAAATTATCAAGATACACTGCATTTGGTGTACCTATGCAGTGCCCTATGCACCATTGGGTGCGGATAAAGGAAATTAGCAGTAGTATGTATACCGATATTTAATGGATTTAAAAAAAAACACGATCAGACACTTTTTTCTACCGTTAGCTTTTATCGAGACCTCGAATTAACAATACAATAATCGTAATGAGGTATTATGTATTACAACTTGTTTATTTTATCGTATTTTATAATATATTTAATGTATTTCTATAGTGAACATACCAGTAAAATATAGTTCCGCTATACCTTGGCGTCACTTGTACCTATATCTCCATATTTGGTAGCCTCACAGTATGCCTCCATACATACTGCTTTATTCTTCCCGATAAGGATTTGCGCGTTCATTAATAATTAATTGATTAATTACTCATTAAGGTTGCTTTTTTATTGAACTTTTTCACAATAAATAAACAAGGACTTGTTGTACCGAGACGCCACAGCGAAATCAACTCATTTTTTTCTACATGGCGCGTCATGAATTAGTTGATTTCGCTTTATTCTCGAAGGAAAACGCTAATAATTACTTTATAGTGGAATTCCTAATCAAGGTCACAAAGAAAAATAATTTTTAGTAGTCTACTGACCCAATAAAAAAAAGGTTTTTTTACTTGAATTGTTAGGTCATTATTTTTAAAAGTAAATAGGTATTAAAATTGTTGATTTGGCATGATATAAAACAATCTGTAAAGTTTAAAATCTCTTAAAATAATGAATAAGTTAAACATGATGCTTCTTATTCAAACTTTAGTACTAATAGTACTTAGGTAACAGAAGGTAGTAAAACTTATGCGCTTGTTATACGAAACCGAAAACAGTTATTGTGCAGTTAATAGTCTGTACAAAGACACGCATTTTTTAACCGCGATCGTAAGTTATTATCGTATGTTTGCACACAAGAAATTGTTAATACATATAGCTAATAATGTATACATATTATTTGTTTTTTTACGTTTTTAAAAGCATTCATTATATCAATATCTACTTAAACGTTTACATAAAAGACATTATCTGTCAGGTCAGCCAAACGTAAAAATTCAAACACATTACTTTCAATGGAAGTCTAGGTTTTTATGTGATGAGAGTAAAAAAAGGATAATCGATTACTCTATTTCAATACGAAGTGTTACCCAGAAACATGCAAAAAATCATTAAGTCTAGCGGCTGCCTTCGGAGCGAATTTCCATATTTGCCACATTTCCCGAGCAAATAGTCAATAATCTTATCTGCATTCGCTGTTCTTTGTATTAAAAACAAATAAATTAAAGTTAAAGTGTCAAAATAATTAATTCATCGGTGTCCTTTGCGGCACAATGGTCAGAAATAAATGCAAAAGGACAAGCGGCCAAAACACGTTTGTGTGTCAACTCCCGCCTCCTACCTCTTCCCCACCTCTTCTCGCCGAGTCGAGGAATTTTAATTGGAATATCTCGTCTAACTCTTAAATTTATTTATTTTTTCCTCCATCCTTTTTTTACCCTATCAGAGGAGGATGCAGTTCCATAAATCAAATATCAATTCTGCGCGAATATGGCGCTCGGTGGGAACAATGAGCGGTGGATGGTATAGATAGCGAAGGTAGCCTGACCTATTAACGACTTCATTTTAGCTGATTTGCAGATTTTTTTTAGTATCAAAATAACACTTTTTCACAATTCAGACTTCAAGCTGGCTGACTCGTTACATATTTAAGCGCGTCAGTTTTTTTATTACGGTAAATAAGTTGAACCAGGTTGTGGTTCTATAGTCTGTGATCCGAGTTCTGGATTAGAATTCCTTGGTTCGAATACCATTACTTTTTACTTGCCTGTAGCACAGTTATTTCCTACTATTTGAAAGCAGCCCTGAACAGAAATGTTGGGGTATATCATTCACAGACCAGAGATTTAACATTTTGGGTTAAATATATGTTAAAACATCTTTTGAATAAGTTACTGAAACAAGTACACATAGCTAGACTTAATTAAAAATTAAACGAAGAATTCGGTGAAAATATGACTTTTGTATAAGAAAGTTCTGAATTTGGGAACACGGAAGTGTAAAGTTAATAAGCAAAAACAGAATCTCAGACATGTTTTTAGAAAGAACAATAAAACTTCTCGCAGACCTGTTAATGATATCACGTGCAGTAACCAGATACAAGACACCAGCAATAGAGTAGACCAAATAAGGGAGTCGCCCTTTAAATGCCTCAATAAACAGCGACCAAAGCCTGGAAAGAATGATGTTGAATTCTTTGACAAATTCCAGACATATCTGAAGATCAAGATGACCGAAGAAAAGATAAAATGTTATTACATATTACATGAAATACAATAAGTACACCAAACGGTTATAGGCAACTCTGCCTCAATATTACATCGCATAATTATTATTTCCAATGGTCCATACCTGATGGCTTTTTTATGTTAGTTCTTTGTATAAAGACGAGCCAATGACAAATAATGAGAATCTTTTTATATAATATGTATGTGATTTTTAATAATAGCTCTCTGAACTCTGCTTCAGATGAATGCGAATCATTGAACTTCGGAACTAATAAGTAATAAGTCAATTATGCGCGTTAGGATACAATCAACGTAGATATTAATACAAAAAATGGATGCGGTAAGCGCGCAGTATCGCCTTTTAATATATTATTTGAGCATCAGCTCATATTACCATTTTCTGCGAAGACACTGGTTTTATTGCAAAATTCACAATATATTTTCTGTCGTCGCCAATTTCTCTTTCGCGTGTTTCTAAAACAATACAAAAATATGTAAAATTAAACCTACACATGCATACAATCGTATCTCATTCAATCTCTATGAATATGAAAAAATCTAAATAACAATGGGCAGTCTGCATTTGGCGGACTGTGTAATAGTCCTGTTGCATAAAGAAAAGCAAATGGATACTGAATCAAAAAGACACAACGCCATACGAACGATTTTGTAAAGGTTCATAGAATAGATGTTGTGTTTTTTACGAACGATTAAAAAATATTTGTATTAAACAAGGAGGTGGAACTAAAATAGAGCAATTTATTAAGTTATTTTTGTTGATTCCAAAAACCAAGTGAATTCATTTTCAGTACACTGTAAACTGTTACATTATTAATACTTAATTTTTCAGCAGCTATTGTTAAAATGTGATTTTATCTCTTGAAAAGTTTTGAATTGCAACAAGTGATACTTTGTACTTTCTTCCTACTACGTGGAAGTATTTTGCTTGGCTTTGCCTGGTTCGCTGAATGCTTGTTTCCTGCGGTCTGTGTGTTGAATAGGTCGGTCTTACAAGGGATATTAGCTGGACAGATCCGTCCGCTGGGAACAATGTCGCGATATCATATGAGATAACGTATAGAGACGGTCTTATAGGGCTATCGCGAGTTCCGATAAAAATATTTAATAATTATAATATATTAATATAACATTTGTCGCATGAATATTTTAAAAATCCACTTCTCATCGCGTTGTTGGTTGTACTGCCATACGCATAAACATCAATGTAGGTACAAAAACGTTATATTTTTTTTGCAAGTCCATTAAAATTTTTAGTGTATTTCATGAATTTTAAAATCGCCTACGTCGAATCAAGCCTCCTTGCCGATATAATATTTCATTAAATATTTCTATCCTCAGTTTCATCCATAGTTTGTTTTTGTAGTTATAAGATAGATTATGATAAGAATATGTGACAAGCGACTCAAGCCGCTTGGGTTCGTTCAAGAAAAAGTATTAGCTCAAATCATTGATATATAATACATTTAGATCTGCCTTGCAGAGTTAATTATTATTTAGAAAAAGTAATGACACGAAGATTCTGCACCTCAATACTCTTACATGGGTCGACCTATCAGAGCCCTTCGACTGCCGGCAAGCATCCGCCCACACACCGCAAAAGGTATGGGCTAAATATAGGGTTACAGTAACAATGCTGTAAGTCAGTCGTATCCAATAAGGCTTATCAAAAGAGGCTAAATTGGCAGTTCATAATGGAGTTCTGGTACCAACCCTTATGTATGTAGTGAAGCGTGGTGTTGGAAAAAGAAGGATGAAAGTAGAAAGAATGCAGTTGAAATGCGATCTCTCAGGCGAATGTGTGGTAAGAAACATGTATAATAATGTGGAAAGTAAACACAAATGTCGAAATTAGAGCAGAGTGCAAGGCTGAGATAAGCATTATCGACAAAATTAAGAAAGGTCTTTTACGATGGTTTTCATATAGAGCGAATGGATGATGAAAGAACGGCTAAAAAAATATATGATGCGAATGTGCCTGGATGTAAAAGTCGAGGAAGGCCGAGAAAGACATGGCACGATCAAGTAAAAATCTTAGCTTGAAAGTGGGCATGTAAGAAGTCGGAATAATCGACGTGCGTGCATGAGAAGATGTATGAATGTGGAGGAAGCAAGAGAAGTGTGCCAGGACAGAGTGGCGTGGCGTTCTATCCTCTCTGCCTACCCCTTCGGGGAAATGGCGTGATGGTTTGTTAGTTAGTTAGTAATATAATGCAGGGTAAAACGAGAGTGCAAATTTAATGTTTCGGTGATAGTCAGCCCTGTCTCAGCTTCGCCTTGTTTAGCAATCAACATTGTGTGATGATCAATAGCTTTATATCGTCCGACAATCCGTATAGCGTAGGATATCCATCGTAGAGATAGCATCAGTAGTTCTGTTATTGGTTCGGGCCATACGATTGTCAGCGCTCCGAAAACAACAGATTCTGATTGTCTGACTGCTTCTCAAGAACTTGGAACCTTTGCGGCTGACCCCAGAGAGCATTTCTTCGGCTTATCTATGACTTCAAGGTTAAAATCACCCAGAATTTAAATAAGCGTACAGGGAATTCGACGGCCAATGAAAAATTGTACCGTAATAAATATCTCAACTGAATCAATGATGAGCGGTAGATACCTGCCTATTTTAAACGTGGAGGTACAAAAACCATAGATACGGTTTTAGCACGCAAGAAAAACTAGCGAATTTAATATATTAAGCATATAAATTGAATTGTCACATGTTAATTGAATTAACAATAAATTGTAATTCACGATACTTAGTCTTTAGATTACTACTATTAAAAAATTACTTTCAAGCAGTACAAGGTATTGAAATTTTAACAGAGTTGAACAAGTTTGATATATAATTTGACATCTCAACAGAGACGAGAAGTTTGGAAGGGAATATGGGTATCTAGGTGACTACAGGGCTTATGACCTGTCATTGGCTGGGTTAAGTGGCCACTTGATGTATTACAACATTCTGACAGAGAGTGTTCACATGTGAAGCGTCGCGCCATTTTACTGTATATTGGCAGATATGGATATCAAATACTAGGTGAAATGGGAAATGTTGTAATACATCAAGTGGCCACTTAACCCAGCCAATGACAGGTTATAAGCCCGGTAGTCGCCTAGATACCCATATTCTCTTCCAAACTTCTCGTCTCTGTTGAGATGTCAAATTGTAATTATTAGCCCGTAATGGGTGAAATCCAGTTTTTGTCTACAAGTATTTGGACACACTCGAAATGCTGTTTATAAGTTTGATATAACGTAATGTGTATTTGACCACTCACAAGACTTATTATAAAAATATGAATACGTATATTTGTAAACACATTTAGACGTACAGAAATTTCAAGTTTACTTATTGAGACATTACCATAAATTAATATTTTATCTTGGGATCAAAATACTGGCATGGTCTCATTTAAAACAATTAAGGTGCCATTTGAGTCACTTCGCTTAAGTTGTTTATCGATTTTATCGATTCGTTTGGCAGTGGTGGCAACGGTGCGCCGAATTACACGCATTGGATAATATACTAGCAAAATTAGCAATGCAGAGTATGTCCGCCCATGGTATGCTAATTGGGCGGCTAATCGTACCGTGAGAACAGGGCACAGTCTAGAGATGCAAATATCGCCGTAAAAGTATCGATATGTATCGACATTTAAAATACCGTAATCGATGTTAAAAAGATGTCAGCAGGATAAATTTAGATGCATCGGAAAAAAATATTGGAAAATTGTTCGGCAACGAAATTTGGAGGTTGATAAAATTCTTCTGATGGGCGAGTTTATTGATTTTGTTATTAAGAAAAACAACAGTCAAGAAAATTGCTCATCACAAACAATTTTCATGGATCCTGCAGACTAGATGAAAATCTTACCACTTTCGTGTATCTACAGAAAACTCAAAATTAACGGCAAAGAATATCGACTAAACAAACTAAATAACTAACCATCAATTAATTTCTCCGGGTGGGGTAGGCAGAGGATAGAACGCCACATCACTCTGTCCTGGCACACTTCCTTTGCTTCCTCCACATCGATTAATCAATTGTGTTCTCATAATTTGACATCTCAACAGAGATGAGAAGTTTGGAAGGGAATATGAATATCTAGGCATTTACAGGGCATGACCTGTCATTGGCTGGGTTAAGTAACCATTTGATGTATTACAAAATTCCCCATTTCACCTAGTATTTGATATCCACATCTGCCAATTATCAGAACCTGTATATATACAGTGAAATGGCGCGACGCTTCACACGTGAACACTATCTGCGATCCATTGAGAAAATTGCTAAGCATTTTAGCAGAAACCTGCTTTCTGCTGTGACGCCACTTAACCCAACCAATGACAGGTCATAAGCCCTGTAAACGCCTGGATATCCATATTCCCTTCCAAACTTCTCATCTCTGTTGAGATGTCAAATTGTAATATTAGCCCGTAATGGGTGAAATCCAGTTTTGGTCTACATGTATTTGGACACACTCAAAATGTTGTTTATTTAATTGTGTTCTCATTAAATGTTGACATTTTAAATATCAGTACTTGTTATCACGTAAAAATTTACAATGATATCGATGTTTTAGCGATATATCGATATTTCTGAAATATCGATGTTTCGTTCGCATCCCGGAATAGACTCAGCAGAAGTAGTGTGGGCTGTGGGCTGGTGCACCAATTGATAAAGTATCTGGTTTCTTGTGGTGGCCGTTCTTGGGCATGAGGAACGGTAGTTTGGGTGGAGATGGGCCATTTGGTTAAGCCAAAACTGAATGTCTTGTTAAGCCAAGTGCGTGGTGTGAACAAGATTACACTTACGAGTGATTAATTATTATTTGTATTTCTATCATCCATCTTTTTAGTTTTTCCTATTCCTATGTACCCATGTACAATGTATATATGTATAATATCTGTTTTGTCTATTCTTACACATTTCAGTTGATATATATTAAAAAAAATATTGTTCCCTTTTGTGCCCCGTTGTGCGTTGTATGAAAGCTTGCTTGTACCGAATTGGGTACAATAAAAGTTTATAGGTTAAAATCATATTGCATCACTAATGGTGTGATAATCACGAACGGGTGGTGGTCCAGTGGTAGCGTCGCCGTCTCTGAATCTAGAGATCCCCGGTTCAAATCCCTAATCCGCCACTACTTTATACCTATTTTCAAGCCCAAGCTTTTAGGCTTTATTGAAAATAATAATGGAGTTCTGGTACCAACCCTTATGTATGGTAGTGAAGCGTGGTGTTGGAAAAAAAAGGATGAGAGTAGATTGAATGCAGTTGAAATGCGATCTCTCAGGCGAATGTGTGGTAAGACTACGTATGATAGGTGTACAAATGTCGAAATTAGAGCAGAGTGCAAGGCTGAGATAAGCATTATCGACAAAATTAAGAAAGGTCTTTTACGATGGTTCGGTCATGTAGAGCGAATGGATGATGAAAGAACGGCTAAAAAAAATATATGATGCGACTGTGCCTGGATGTAGAAATCGAGGAAGGCCGAGAAAGACATGGCATGATCAAGTAAAACAAGTGCTTGAAAGTGGGCATGTAAGAAGTCGGAATAATCGACGTGCGTGCATGAGAAGATGTATGAATGTGGAGGAAGCAAGAGAAGTGTGCCAGGACAGAGTGGTGTGGCGTTCTATCCTCTCTGCCTACCCCTTCGGAGAAATGGCGTGATGGTTAGTTAGTTAGTTAGTTAAATATATGCAAATATCATAAGATTCATAGATTTCCTTTTTTATTTAAAAAAAATATATTTTTTTTATTTTTTATTTAAGTAATGTTTAACTAACATATAAGTTTTCCACGATTTTACGTTTTGGTCATTGCATTTTATTTTTCCCCTTTGCTTCCAGTTGTCTGAATGCTCGCCTGTACCACATTAGGTACGTAATTGTTGAAGGGTTGAAATTACAATACATTAATAATATTTTACTTAACTGCACAAACAGTAATAATATACAATATACATACTATTGAAGTTAATATATTAATTTTATGTTTATTTACAGGTGACGAATTAATTTTAGTTATCGAATATCATTGGATTGGCATATTGCGCACCTGTCTTAGAAAAGGCATAAAATTTTAATTGGATACATCTTAGACTTCCTTATTTGTTTACTTACGGAACTTTCTATGTAATACAAAGTATGTTAAAAATAACTGTAGAATCTTCAATTTATAAAAGCTAACGTTATATTTAGGTAATCTGAAATTTGCACGAATACTTGAAAAGAAAAGGAGTTAGATTAATTATAAAAAGTAGTTAAAAACAAAGTTTTTTCACTGAAATAGTTTATAATGAATAACCACAAAGTGAGTGCTTCTAACATAAATTTAAAAACACAACTAGTTTTGAATTTAAGCAAAGAAAATGAGATAAAATAATATAATGTTACTTTTCAGTAGTTTTATCTTCCGCCAGCGAGTCAAACAAAAATTTAGAATATGAATTCACCACAAAAATTCAAGCGCTTGCTTTAAAATTTCATTATCTCTAGTCAGTTTCTCAAGCTTGACCCATTTTAGCACATGTGTTATCTGTAATTTGTTTCCCTTAAAAACTGGGTTTATTTTATTCAGTGTATTTATTCACACGACTAGGTCAAACTCATTCGACCCCGGGAAAGTTGTTCAGAGAAAATTGTATTATTAATGAATGGGAATTAAGCTGGCTTTTTGCGGTGCAGGAATTCCTATTTGAAAAAAGCACAATACTGAAGGAACAAAGTAATTACATTCCTCTCTCGTCCTAATTGCATGTTCGTTTCTTGGTTTCCATATAGAGAGTGTTTTATACGGCGCCTATGCCATGTTGGGTGCGGATTCTCCTACTCCCTCCTTATTCGTACTTAATAAAACGGTCAGGTGTCTTTGGAAACTCCGAGGAAAAAGGTATTTGTAAAAAAAAAATCATTTTACTCGTATATTTCCATACATATTTTGGAAATTGTTTATAGTCTGCATAGTCCTGTAGTATGAAAACATTTCTTGTGTAGGAATAGCAAATATTATAAAAAAACCCCTATGAAAACATAAAGCCATTCTAGAGGTCATTCGACTAATCTTTTTTAATTTTTTTTATAACATCCACGCCCAAATGGGCTTTTACATTACATAATTCGAATATTGTATATAAAAATAAAAATAAAATTGAAAAATAGGTAGCAACACATTCTGGTATAACATATTCAATATTTGTGAAATTTTAAATAAATAAAACGTGAAATGCTTTAAAAATTTTAATTAAAAATAAATAAGTAAAATCCAAAATAAATTAAATCTAAATTGCTTCAAAAATTTTAATCGAAAATAGATAAGTGAAATTTAAAATAAATAATATGTAAATTGCTTTAAATTTAAAATAAACAAGTAAAATTTAAAATGAATAAGTAAAATTGAAAACAAATAAAATGTGAATTGCTTTAAAAATTTCAGTTTAAAATAAATAAGTAAAATTTAAAATAATTTAAATGTAAATTGCTGTAAATTTTAAATTTATAATAAATACGTAAGATTTGAAATCAATAAAATGAAAATTGCATAAATTAGAATTTTAGATGAATAAGTAAAATTGTAAATGTAAATTGCTTTAAACATTTAGCATAGAGAAATGACAAATCATGAATAAGTAAATCATCAATAAATAAATATGCTAAATTTAAGATAAAATCCTAGAGTCTCCGTTCCTCTGGAGAGCTTTGCATTAAAATTAAAATGTGTTAGTGTTAGTCCCTGCGGAAACCGATTATTTTATGTCTTGGAATTGTAAATACAAAAAAGAAAAATGTCCATCATTACTCATTCATCGTAAACTTTTTTTCATCCCTAGACTCAAAAGGGCGTAATTAGGTCACGTGTCTAGAAAGACTGATTCCAATATCTTGGAGTTTCTCTCCAGTGAAGTAAGCGTAGCGCCAGCAAAGGTGGGAATGGCAAATTACTTGAAATTGCACCTATGATATTACGTGCTGCCTACCAGGGTGATTATTCCCGGCGATTTGTATTGGCGAGGTGCATCATAATTAGATCTGCATAGTACTTATTATATAGTAGGGCATGCAACAATGTGAAATTAGAAATCATTATTTTCTTGTCAGACTGCGATCATGCAAAAATACCTCGTGTCGGAGATGCCTGTTACCTTACTGACTAGTGTATAAATAGTACCTTCAACCTTTTCTACCCGTATTTTAATGAAGCGTATTAAACTTACCTTTGTAAATAATTTAACAGTTTTGTTCAAGTCGAATAATTTTTAGTCTAAGATTTTAAAACTCGTGTTTCTGGCAAAATATTTTTATTAGTTAGATTGTCTGTGTTATAAAATTTTACTTATGGCTGTTTCGAGGCTTCGAAGTTGCATAACGTGGCTCCGTTGTCAAGAAACTGATTTATTAAAAAATAGAGATTGTGGGTTACATTTCAAATCAGATCATCATACGGAATATTATCAAATCTTCTTATTTTGATGTGTTTTTCTTCCATGTGATGTTGTCGCGTTCCAGATAAGCACCCTAAAAGCAAGTACTTATTATAATGGGGTTCTTTCCGATTTTTTATTTTTTACTTTAATAATTGATTGAAAAATTACAATATCAAGGAAATTTTTAAAAAATTTTACGATGTCATATAATTTTTTTAGCGCGGTTTGAAATAGCGCTTTTTCAAATCGCTCGCAAAATCCTCCATTTGGCGCGCATGCGGTGTGACGTCACAGCAATATAGGCGCTTTCTACGGAACGAATTTCACGCCTTTCACGGTGGACGGGTATGACGTCATTAGTCAATAACGGGCGTTAAAAGTCATTCGTATTTTCGTGTTTTTAAAACATTAATTTATTAATAAAAACTTAATTTTTGAGTATTGTGTTTTATATCGTTGGAATTGTAAAAATATACTTGAAATATTTATAACGTTTTTTAGAATATTCATGTTATCTGGAAGAACCCCATTACTTGCCTACTTTAAATATTAGAATTACAAATAAAATCATGGAATTAGAATAACAAAAACCTATTCAAATCCTTCTAGATTCTTTCGAAGCTTTCTGCATTTTCTCAGAAAAAAATAGGATGGGTATTAATTCGGCATCTGACTGGTGAAGATCATTTTTAGTGCACTTTAACTTCTATCGCTAAAATCATTCATTGTAATTATCGTTTTAATATTAAGTGTTAGTATAGTTTCCCTGTTCAAAAAAATCGATTATTAACTTCCTTCTGTATTAATTTCTTTATTCTAATCAACGGAGCATTCTTTTTTGGCGTAAATCTACAATCTACATCCGCACATCTGTAGCTCGATCACAGATCACTATCGACGCGGTAAATAAGCGACGTGATAACGATTTCTTACCATGGATGTTTAACGTTTTCGCGATCACAATGGAACAACCGTTAAAAGTTATCGATCGGGATTATTAAACGAGCGCATCAAGTCGCGAGCCATTTCCCGAGATATATCTTCTTCGCACATATCTTCTTTCTTTCAACTCTTTCTCGAGTGCCGTATTGCATTTAGCCGGCGTTCGGCAAGCCAAATATTGAGAAAAGCAGTCGACATAATAGACAATCCGACACGCGCGTTGACTTTCTTGATTTGACGTTTGACGTTTAGCCGCGATATTTATTATCATCTATGGTGCTCGGCAACGCGAACGTGGTATGAACGTATGTTCATTGTGATCGGTCAAATGGTTAGCGTTAGCACGTGGTTAGCACGTTTTTAACTACGTCGATAGTTATCTGTGATTGAGCTCCTGGGCTACTATCCTTTCACAGTGTATGTAGATATATTGTCTGCTTTTGTATTGTAAAAATTATAATCGTACATGTTCATCCATTTTAAAATGCCTCTGGTGAAAACATTATGAAATAATAACCTTTTATAACTAAATGTGTAATAAATGGTGTATCGTATCATAAGAATTGATTGCAAATTGCATGTAAATGTACAATCTGCTAAATACAGTGTTACATTCAAATCTCCGCTGATGAAGCCATTCCACATAATTGCAAGTTGACACCACAGGGCGGTCTAATCACGCCTCAACCCCGGGTAACCCTAGACAAGTAGGTACAAATGCCATCCATTGGTGCATGTGCCATGCACTGCATGCAGAAGTTCAGCTCGTGTCATGTTGTCATATCTGGCAACATATCGTGAGATTACACGCCATAGTGCGCCCGCCAACTCAACCACTGCGCACGTATGGCGGGTAATCCTGAACACGCCGCGATTATTATGCAAAACCTCGACTATGAACTTAATCAAATAACGAAATAACCCAAGTGTCTTCTGCTATTATAACTGACTCATGTGCACTCCATTAGATTTATCCGCTTGTTGACTTCTAAACATACTGTCTTAGAATTACTAACAATGTGGCTCCCCAGCTAGAGGGAAACAGTTCATTACAATGGAATTGGTTAGAACAAAGTTTAATCGGACGTGCCTATTTGTTTATGTTTTAATAACACTTGTTTAACTTTACTTAAAGAGTTATTTAAATAAAAATATCAGTATCCTAAAGAAGGTGACAGATAAAATTGCGAATAGCTAACTATTGATTCTTCTTGGGGCTATTACTCTTTACCATCTTATTGACCTTATTAATTAGATAATACTTTGTTTCTATGAATTTCATCATTGTTATAATTACAAACTAGTATAAGTTTACTTTCCTGACTTTTTAAAGTAATTCAAACAAAAAAATGATAGAAATTAATGTATTTTTACCATGTGTTCGTTTCATAAATGTTACTACGTTTGCCCTATAAAATTCACGTTTATCTGTAATCAATTTAATTAAGTTTAGCACTACTTGTATTGAAATAACGACTGCGACACGGTACGAATACGTCTCACGGTGATGTGTTACATAATCCAGATAATTGACACGCCATAATAACCCATAAAAAAACGCAATCAGAATGTCATTTGTTGTATTCATTAGTTGTTTCTTAGCAAAAGTGCACCATCGATTCTATCGGAATAGGTCCCGCGACCTCTTCATCAGATAAAAAGCACTACACCCTCAGTGGAGCTTCGTCACGCGAACTGCTAACTGCGGAGCTTCTAGAAACAGCATCTCACAGATCTGTGCACAATGGAACTAGGATATTACGTATTCTGCACAGTGCTGAGATCATCCGACAACCCAACGGGGAATAACGGCTAGCAAACTGACTTGCCCAACAATGTATGCTTGTTTCGTTTGTAAGTCGGGATCTGTCCAAATGACTATAGTCTCCAATCGTAAACTGTTTGTGTTCCCGCACTACAGACTCGCTAATTCAAACCATCTTCACGTATGAGCGGAGATAGAAACGCGGGATGAAAGATTAAGGAAATTGTTTTAATAGAAAATAATAAAATCTTTGAAGAACACACGCTGCGTTACAATGAGAGTCCGGTCGGATAAAGTTATGATAATAGCAATGATTTACATCTAAAAATATATTTCTATACTAACGCAACGTGAGATGAGAATAACTCAACAAATCGCAACAGAGTTTACATACACAAGTAAATTTAATCCAGGATTCCAGACTTAATCATAAGTGAGATCATTTTATTATCATCTTTACAAAGTTCGTAGTCTGTCCTGACAGACTTCCTTTGCTTCCTCTACATTCATACATCTTTTCATGCACATACGCCGATTATTCCGACTTTTCACATGACCACTTTCAAGTACTTGACGTACTTGGTCATACCATGTCTTTCTCGGCCTTCCGCGGCTTCTACATCCAGGCACAATTGCATTTTAAACTTCTTTTAGCCGTCTTTCATCACTCATTCGCTCCACATTACCAAACCATCGTAAAAGCCCTTTATTAATTTTTGTCGATAATGCTTATCTCAGCCTTGCACTCTGCTCTAATTTCGACATTTGTACACCTATGATACATAGTCATATGTGTTATTAATATAATATAAATAAAATGATACGATCGTTGCCTCAATTAAACCCATCAAATTTTCCGACAGATGGCGAATGGCATTTTTGGTCCATTTTAAAGTTTCCGTCTCTTTAGTTTTGGATTTGTTTGTTCAAAGTTTGTGGATTTTACCATTTAATATGGGGCAAAGGACCGTAGTCTAACTACTATGTTAATATACCAACAGTGCTCTATTCAGAAGCGAGGGTTTTTGTATACAGTTACCAAGTTTGTTCTCGTCTTTACACACGGCCGTATAAGGTCTTAGTCAGGTCAACATTTTTACATCTATGTATGGCTAATCGACTACGCGCGTGTCTCACATATGACTTCATCGCTTCAGAACTGTTTTAAACGGCGTAAAAATGCCTTTTTCGATTGCATTACGTAGGTATTGTACCTTTTTAGCTTGGCGCTAATGACAAGTAACGATCCGATGACGCTAGGCTCTGTCGATATTCTAACCATCATAATATTAAATACTTACCTTCTTGTAAACGAAGTTAATGAAATAGCAGTATAGCCAATACGTCAGAATGTTTGAGAGAAATGCCTACATTTTTACTATGCTGCACTAAAATAAGTCAAAAAATGATAATTTAAATTAAATCGAAAGATGTTGTGATTTTTAGATTTTAAAATACTACTTTTTAGATGCTTTAGTTTACACCACTATTGCTTTTTCATTTCTTCCTGTTTTGAATTCCATTTCATCTTTAGGAGATCGTGACATCTTGGTTAAATAAATATTTCAATCCAGTCGGTATAAGATCAAACAAAATAAAGAAGAATAAAAACGACAAAAACATTACATTTTTAATGGCTGTCACAATTAAAGCCACATGAAAAGCTAAATGCCACGTATCAGATATTGTATGAAACACTTTATATTTTTCCCACCTAGTATTTAATAAACCATATCTGCGCATTATACAATAAAATGGCGCGACGCTTCACATTGTGAACACTCTCTGTCATCCATTGAGAAAATTGCTAAGGCGTTTCCTAGTAGGTGATATAATTCGGTAAGAATCTCACTTGCAATCATAAAGGTTTCTGCTAAAATACTTTCGCAATTTTCTCAATGGACAGACAGAGAGTGTTCACATGTGAAGCGTCGCGCCATTTTATTGTATATTGGCAGATATGGACATCAAATGCTTGGTGGAATGGGGAACGATGGTAATACATCTAAGTGGCCCACTTAACCCAGCCAATGACAGGGTCATAAGCCCTGGAAACGCCTAGATATCCATATTCCCTTCCAAATTTCTCGTCTCTGTTGAGATGTCAAATTATAATATCCTAGTCTAGTGATGGATTGATGGACATGGCGACCGATGAAAACATAAGAATTTTTTGAAAAATGGATATAGATTTTTGATTATATTTATTTACTTTTGTTTATCGCCTTGTCAGAGCATTTTTAATGACTTATTTCAGTTGCCATCATTTGCTAACAGCTCGACATACAACCACACACCCCCATGTGTCGGGAATACAACAAATGTTCACGAAGCAGCAACATGGACTTATTTTCGAAAGAATAGTTTCCTGACTTTTGAGAATAACACAACGGAGTTACTAATAACTAACCCTTATGTATGGTAGTGAAGCCTTTGGTAAAGGGGTAAGCAAGGATGAATAGAACGCCACATGCTGTTGAAATGCGATCTATGTCCTGGTAAGACTTCTGTATGATAGGTGTACAAATGTCGAAATTGGCAGTCAGAGTGCAAGGCTTAAGATAAGCCATTTTATCGACAAAATTAAGAAAGGGCTTTTACGATGGTTTCGTCCTGGAGCGACTTCTACAGTGATGAAAGAAACGGCATCATATATTTTTGAATGCAAGTGTGCCTTTCATCATCCATGCTAGACATGCCGAACCAGGCCGAAAAGACCTTTCTTAATTTTGTCGACCAAGTACGTCAGCCTTGCACTTGAAAGTTATTCATTAGTGCACCTAAAGTCGGAATAATCGGCGTAGTGCATGCATTTCAACTGATGTATGAAATTTATCCTTATAGCAAAGAATGTTCTGTCAGGACATGAGTGGTATGGCGTTTCTATCCTTCTGCACTACCCTATAAGGGAAATGGCGTGATGGTTACTTAGTTAGATAGTTAGCAACAAGGCACATATTTCTGATAGTTTAACCTCCTTTTTGAGAATAACCTCATTTAGAATTTAATTAGGTACTAATATAATTTAAATAATAATATTTTCGCTGATTGATATCTTGCTACATTAATGATGTGTAATTCTATAACTAAGGGTATACATTATAAATTGTATTATGCATTCTATTGTAATAAAATGTTTGTGTACCTTTATTGAATTACCACAATAAATAAGTCAAAATAAATAAGTAATAAATAAATATGTAAATTAAAAAGAGAGCATGAGAAGATGTATGAATGTGGAGGAAGCAAGAGAAGTGTGCCAGGACAGAGTGGTGTGGCGTTCTATCCTCTCTGCCTATCCCTTCGGGCAAATGGCGTGATGGTAAGTTAATTAATTAGTTAGTATAGTAAAAATCTCAGTAGGTTTAATACAAAAACATGACGTTTAGTAAAATAAATTATAAACCATTTCATATCCGCTCTCCCTATGTAAAGCATATGGACTATACAAACTGCCTGCAAACTAAGCTGTCGGTTGCCAACTCCCGTGCGTCTAAGTCAGGTCCGCATCCTTAACTCTGAAGTAAACTGCCGACGGATTGTCGGCTGAGAACGTCCTGGACATCAGGAACCTGAGTCTGATAAAATAGGAAAAAAAAACAGTGAAAGTTCTCGAAAGATATGACCTCATGTTAGATGAGACACAATTGGTTACTGCGTCCGTTGCCAAACCTCCATGTTTTAAAATCTTATCAGAAAGACATTCATAAAGCTAAATCATTTCAACAAAACTGTATTTTCAATCTATTCAAATTATTAGAATGATATTAATCAAGTTCATGTCTAAAGATACTTAATTTTAGTGACATGGCGGTAATAAAATTATACTATAACCATCAATCACACAATGATTTCATTCTTACGACCAAAAGTGTGATCAAAACACGTTTATTTCAGAAAACATGCAAGACCTATTATAACATTTATGTAAATTAAAAGCTTTAAGACAGCATGACTAAAAAAGTGTAACTAACCAATAAAATAATGACTTATTGTGTATTTCATTTGAAGTAGTTTTTTTTTTCAAATTCGGGAATATGGATATTCAAGCGTTTACAGGGCTTATGACCTGTCATTGGCTGGGTTAAGTGGCCACCTGACGTACTACAACATTCCCCATTCCGCTTATTTTAGCGAATATCCACTCCAAGTAACATTTTTTATTTTGCTTATATGTAACGAATTGAAAACCATTCGCAAACGCGTAACTAGCGACATCTATGCATTGATATTGAAGTTAAGTATTATATTAATTACTTAATTTTTGTAATTAAGACTCTGACAGAGTTAAATTAATTACTAGTAATTGCCTTCAGATGGCTCTGCAATTTATTTTACAACCCAAAATGCTGTAATTACTTATTGCATTAAATTGATTTAATAAGCTTCTACGTAAAAGTGATTTTTCTCAAGCCTGGGTGTTTGTGACGTTGTTTCCCTCTGTAATTGGGCCTCCTGGCCTGTTGAGGTGGTTAAAAAATAAAATAAAATAAAATAAAAAAAAATAGTTTTGAAATAATATGAAGTGTACACCTACTGAGCACCAATTTTTCTTTCTTTTGTTTTAGATTAATTTTGTTTGCCGCTAAATGTTTTCATAAAAAAATAAAGGTTTTTTTAAAAATATTTTAATTGAATTGGCGCTATGTCCAAACACGAAGGGAAATTAGCGTTACTCCAGTAAAAAGCGCCAAATCCTTTAATTAATCGAACTTTTAAAAAAATAAAAAGTATATACTTACGAAATTAAAATATTAAAATATTAAATAAAATTAAAATATATGTAAAGTAGAAACTATAAAAATAACGAACTCGATTTTTTTTCTTTTTTGACAATAATTGTTTTCAGGGAATTTTAAAATAATGTTTTTCGATCACCTTACAAAGAAAAAATCTTTTCGCAAAATAAAATCACAAAAAATCAAACATCGAGTTTGATTTTATTAATTGATTTATTTCATAAAAACAAGGATGTATTTTCAATTGAATTAGAGGACTCATTCTGGGATATTAGTGTGTTATTTTTCATAGCTTAGTTTATCGGTATCTGAGTACTTTTTTAACATTTTAAAAATGTTAATTGCTTACTTTCCATACCAACATTACATTTTAAATGCTCTTTTAAAACAGTATCTCTAATTACCTTGTACAGTATAAATGTATTTACCGCATAGACACGATATTTTCTAATGTCTAGTAATCATCTTTAGGCTTTGATAAAAAAAGCAAAAAAATGCAGTTAAGTCCGCTCTTCATACAAATAACCATTTACTTATGCAAACAAGTAATGATAATAAACAAAAACAAGCTCACTCGTGGAATGGAAGAAAGATTGTTTGGTTAGTAACGTGACATAAAGAGAGGTGATAAAGTGGAGTGGACTACCGAGGGATTCAGGTTCGAGTGCCGGTTGTGGCAAACAAAAGTCCCCGCCTGTGTGAGTAGGTTCCACTTTTTGTCTCTCTGCACACCTGTAGTCTTGTATAGTGTATACAGTGTATAGAAACTATAAAGTATAAAGCTGGGGTCTGCAACATTTGAAACAAACAAAGAAAATATTAATTAAAATATCTTGTTCGATTTCAAATGTTGGTGTAATTTTATTTTTTTTGACGTGATAAATCGATGAACGCCGGCTGCACACACGAAAAAGCATGACTCATTGTCACGTTCCGCCTGAGCCGAGTGTGCAAGCGAGAGCGCGGAACAAGCGATAGAGAGGGCACGATCGGCCTAAGCGTTCGGTTTGTGACGCATCTATCTCTCTTCCACTCCATCGGTGTGGAACCTTGCTCTCGACGTCCTCGCTTCAGGTACAGCTTCAGAATCTTCATCGTCATCCACGTGCACGTCGTCAGAGAGCATAATTTAAGTAAAACACATATTTGAATTAACGAGTGCAAAAAAAAATGATAATTTATGGAAAAAAAAAATAATTTTCAATTAACTCCTGCTTTGTATTATATACAAATAATGATAATTCAGTAATAATAATTCAATTCAATTCATAAAAGTATCCTATTTTTCATCAATGTTTTCTTATGACGTTATCACGTAAAATTATCGTCCGTAAACGACTTTACAGACAGCCAAAAGTTTTTTTGTATTAAATTTTTATATTTTGGGCGTTAGAAGCTCTTTTTTTGTTTTCTTCGCCCGCCACGCCTGCTCCTATGTGTCCCGCATCCATCATCTCCACTGAGTACACCCGGTTTACAACTTATTTTTACGACTATCAAAATCAACCTGGCAAATAACAATAAAATAATAGTGAAAATAATCAGCTAATTTATCATGCACCATTCTCGTGAAAAATCATCTCATCGGCGCTGTACATTGATAAAATAACTTTTATTATAAAAACCGTATTTTTTGTAATCAAAATGTCTTCAACGCATTCTTTATATTATGTTTCTTATGGTGTCCAACCCCTGTTACCTTAAGTATAATAGTGTATGGCCGAGCCAGTAATGCATTCATAATGAAACTTGTACACTTGTCATTAGAGCCTGCATTCTATAGGAGCCGGACAGGAATTACAAATGCATAAATATCGCATTTTCCCTCTACTAAATTAATTTCTCCTGTTTTTGCGAACGCATCATTATTTATGACGACAAAATAACGACTTGTTTGACATCCATTAATCATGTTAGCTATTTACATCACACTTGAGATTTTCCCTTGATTTTATAACTTGAGTTAATTCTTCAATTTTTATGTATTACAGATTTTTTAAATGACAAGATACCAATTCACCTTATCATTACTTTTTTTCCTCTAAAACTCTATTTCAAAAACTGACATGAGTCAGTGTTAAAATTATAATATCAATTTTAATACCGAATATATTGCCGAAAATTTAAACTTAAAGTTTTCACTAATTAGGTAGCATTTGAGGCTATCTATAAATAACTATTATAGTTTCAATAGTTTTTTCTTCCTAAATACGGTTTATTTATTAATGTGTCTAAAAATAAATCCAGTGTCATTCGGTATAAAACAACTCATAGTTGTAGTACATTAAGTGGCCACTTAACCCAGCCAATGACAGGTCATAAGCCCTGTAAACGCTCGACTATCCATATTCCTGAATTCGAAAAAAATCTACCTCATCTCTGTGGGGATATAAAATGAAATATATAACTACTCCCGTCTTGGGATAAAATCCATATTTGTGTACAAGTATTTGAACACGCCCAAAATGTTGCAAAGAGGTAGGTATAATAAAGTCTTTTGTTAAAAAAAAATCATTTAGCACATGTGACGTCATTTTAAAATATCGAAACAAAGAATGCTCTGAGATTTTAAGAGATACCTACCGCACTGAAGGACTGGAGACTTTAACAAAATTACAGTGTATGTGACGTGACACAAACCATAATTGTTTTTTAAAATATCATTACAGTATTATGAAAAAATTATGTATAGTTCAGCCGTGGAATATAGAAAATATGTGTTAAAATAAAACTCAACTTTTCAAAGCCTGAAAGCAAATTTTGACGAGTAGTTTTTAGGGGAAGATGGATATTACTGCAGCTACAGATTTATGATGAAAAAAATACATGAAATGGTTGCTAAAGAAAAACCAAACCATTTCAAGATTGATAAACGGTTTCGATAGCATAAAACACTGCTCCGACTAATATGATTTTAGAGTCCAACTCCACGTGAAACAAGTATATAGGGGAAGATTGCCGCCCACAAGAAGAGTGGGTACCCAATACCAGATACTAGATACACTACCAATATAACCTGTTGTTTGGCTAGGCGCTGACCACGCTGCGCACACGCGACCGCTTCTATTTATTTACTGATTAACACGGGCTTGTTTGATTGTTATTAGTTCTAGCCCCGTGTTTGGTCAATGTAAACCTAACCTCAAACCACGAGATTATTACATTATCATTATGTGTGGGATGATTGAGGCTTTTGTTCCTAGAGAAACTGGTAAATGGTAAATATCGTACACTCGACTAGTAGCCGCTCTGGATGCTAAGGTGGCTCATTAGTTCTCATTAAATATTCAGTTTGATTTTAACGTGGAAAGGTGGTTCGGGACGATGATTGATCGTTTGAGAAATGAGCAAACACAGAATATACAACATAGATTAATTTAGTATGTTTTTGTACATAATTAAATCAAATCAATTGCATAACCGGGTGCTCTTTCTTAAAAAAATCTGATTCAAGATCAGCTAGAAATTTTTGTCAACATTGTCATAATAATGCCATATTCATTCCCTATGTGGAGCATATCCTTTTAAGCCTTCTTTTATATGATTTACTTGCTCAAATATTATTTGTTTTTTTAATTATTTTCAATCGGGCTGAAACAACTGTGCAAAAGTAAGAAATTTCAGCAAAAAGTATCTAATGATAAACCTCCACTAAAAAAACCGTGGAATTTAGTACACAAATAGCATTCATCATTACTTACTACATTCTTATTAAAATCTCCATATATCATTGGCGTAATTTATGAACATTCTCTAAGGTTGCTAATATTTATGACGCCTACGTTTGTTTTTATGATAAAAATTTTCATTCATTTTATTTCAGTGCGCGCAATCCTCCGGCTTCTTCGAGCTGCAGATCCTCGAGATGTCCAACCAGCGCTCCGCCCTGGCGGGGGGCGGCTGCTGCGGCGCCGGGGGCCCCATCCGACGGGGGGCCCTGCGGGACCCCCTGCCGGACCCTGTTCCGGCTATGCCTCAAGGAGTACCAGACCAACGTCACCTCCGGGGGGTGCTCCTTCGGCAACACGTCCAGCCCCGTCCTCGGGGGCAGCAGCTTCACCATGGCGGATCCTGACAAGGCGAGCCTGCTCTTGCCCTTCACCTTTAGATGGACGGTAAGTGATATAATTTTTAATTAAAAAGAAATTGGATAATAGAATCGCCAAATTTGTGATGCATCTATGCCCACCTGGCCGCCGACATCCTGCAAAAAGAAAACGAGACAAATACAGAACCCTTAAGTCTAATTTAAGATAAAGAAGAATACAAAGTTAACATTAGAGTTCGTATTGTATGATATACTATACAATATTTAAATTTCGGGACTATTCTCAGATAGCCGGAAATCACTGTGCCAAAAAACGCAAGCGCCTTATTCACACATTAATAAATAGCTTACTGCGATAATTTCTAATTTGTTAACTTCATGTTTTATCCTCTTAGGTACGATGATTGATGGGCTTCAAGAAGTAAAAACGAAAACTTAATATTTGGATATTGGCAGTGTTTCCCCAGCTTTCATGCGAATAAAAAATATCTTTCATGTTAATCTACATAGTTTCCGTGTGCTGTAAATCGATTCCCTCAATTACGGGTGTCGTGAAGTTAAAGATACCTCTTTTATCTTGTTTTATCTTTTTTGGTCCGCGTAAAAATAGATCGTGTAAAATAAAGGCATAACATAAATAATAATCATTGATTGAATTGCGAGATTGTAGTATCTGTTCCTTATTCTCAATAAATTTAATGGAATGCTCACACTTTCTTAGTTCACTGTGAAATTGGTGTAGCACGAACGGATATTATAATAATTTATATTACATCGTTTCTTATTTGCCAAGCCATCAGATAAGATGCACGATCGGTGATATTACTAGCATAATTATTATAGCATGACTATAACGAGACAATATAGTTACACTAAAGGCACTCCCGTTCCTAACATCCGAGGTTTATCAACATCAATTCTGTTCTCATCGGATCTACAACGGTGCCATCAATGTGATGTCACGGAATTAGTTCGGCGGAGCGACATGATCGGGCTGTCAAAACAAAGAGCTGTATCCAATTTCCACGGCAGGTAGATTAAACCTGTTTGATCTTACTAACGGATTAAGTCTTTCTCCGGCAGTAGGCACATTATCCGCGGCCCACCGGGCAGAAGTCTTCTGGACAAAGCGCCTAATGTTGGCCAATCAACGGTGAATAATCAAGGCTTCTATACTCCACGGTAGCCGCTGCTATAGCTGCAGGGTGACAGTTACCAGCCAATTGCCGGATCATGGATTTTAAATGCAGTACGAATTATGGCGAAGACAGCTTGAAAATAAAGACGAGTACTTTCTCGAGTTCATCTTCACAGAAAAACATTATCGAAGGTGTGAATAACCTCTTGTCATTGACAGTTCATTGACGCTCACCACTAATTGGCGAAATAGCATGCCTATATGATTTTTACGAACGGACATGTGTTTACGTGACACATTTTGCAAATTATACAAAGTGAGGCTAATTAAAATGCTCGGCAATATTTTTAATAAGTTTATTTCAACCCGTCAAGGCTGCCAATTATATTCGAATGCTGTTAAACGGAGTATGAACAAAGCTGAATGTATCTTTTGAAATACTTCAATTTATTCTTTTTACACTCACCGATAAATCGTTCCAACGTCGATCGATAAATTTCGTGATATCCACATATTTTATGTCTCGAATTGTCCGATGAAAAGTGAAGTTGCAGGACCGGTCCAGTGCAGACATTACCAAGCTAAGGTTCTTCAGAACAACATTGACAATCCTCTTTTTACGCTTTCAACTTCGCCAAATATAAAATTTTACCACTGTTGAGTGAATTGATTACAAATACAAGTTTCGGAACAGGATTATGGAATCGTAATTACTACGAGTACACGAATCTTCGTGTGCAGCAATTACATAACTTGATTCGAGTTTTTGAGATACTTTTATTTGTCAGTACCATCAAAATATACTTACCCTTAATTTTATACCTGAAATTTAAAATTAAATCTCATTAAAATTTAAATACATGACTGTAGTTGTAATGAAGTGCAGATTCTCTCCGCAGTCCGCAGTCCGCAGTGTGCTATCCTGTTAAAGTGGCCAAGTTTCTTGTTCGACTGGGACTCGATAGCTGTCAGGATGGCTCTCCGCTCCACGATACTTTAGTATGTCCTGTTGCGCGGAGGCGACTTACATAAGTCCACCTGTCAGATTTTCTGTCGAACACGGCGGTCGGGCGCGCGACTGACAAACGCCCACGGTTTGGATTGAATTACAAAATCCCGGCGAACAGGATCCCGCCTCGCGAGGAAAGTTATTTCAGAGGTTTTGGAATCGTGATCGATGAGCTGGGGGATATTCATCGTTTCGTTATTGATTTCTCGGGCGGTCCCACAGCAATCCGGTTGTTGACTCCGCGTTGGCGATTTCTATACCTCGTCACTTCTGCGATCCTAGTATCCCATAAATCTGCTATAACTAACGGGTTCTGGTCTAAAGGTTGTTTATGGCTTTAGCCTACTTTACTAATATTTCCCTTTTACTATTCTCACCACGCACGATCACGCAAGAGAGCATTTTGTATTTCTTGTATTTGAATAATACTCCTGGGTGGCATCTTAATTGTACGATGCTAGAGAAGATAAAATATGGGTTGTTTTTACGCGTGTCGTTTGACAGTGTTCTGGACATTAATTTCAACGGATCGCTTTCGGTTATTGCGAGCGTTTATCCTTAACGAGGTGCTTTCTTCCGTCGTGAATCATCCCTCTGATTGCACACTGCACAGGTGAAGAGGGAATGATGATGATGAGTGTTGCCTGCGGGTGTCGTGTTGGCGCGGGGCGGTGAGCACGCGCGCCAGCCCGCACACACCTGGGCTGGGCACTCTGAGCGCGGTGCGTGGTGCGCGGTGCGCGCAGCGTGCCCCAGGGCGCGGGCGGCATCGGTGGCTACTGCGCTAAGAGATCGCCATCAGAACTTTAAGATGGTTATTTATTCACTTCATCATAACTATTCCAAGATATCGCAGGGGTTGAAAATATTTATTTTAGCAACATGCCTAAACTTTTTCTAGCTAATTAGTTGTATTTTCTGAGGAATGCGTTAGAAATATGAATTTAAAAAATACTTAACTAACTAACTAACTAACCATCACGCCATTTCTCCGTAGGGGTAGGCTGGTCAAGTTATGTCTTTCTCGGCCTTCCGCGGCTTCTACATCCAGGCACACTTGCATTTAAACTAAAAATTACTTAAATTTATAAAATAAATAAATCAATAATATTTAGTTTTTATTCATATAACATAACGCAGTGGTATATAAAAAAAAAAAGATATAATTTACTAACGAGTTGGTAGAAGGCAAAAGATGATTCCCCTGTTTTTCTATTTGTTTGAAAAATAAATAAAATTTATTTTCTCAATGAATCAATTCTGCGTGGTTAAGACGCGAAGAAAATATATGACTTGCAATTTTAAAATTTCTTGAAATCAATGTATTCATGTAGGCTTACTACGATTAGCGATTAAAAAAACGAACAATCTGTCTAACAACGGTTTTGTATAATGCATTAATTACCGATTTCCACAGTGATAAAAAAGTACGTTTATGTTAAAATTCCTTGTAATAAGTTAAATTGCACCGATCAAAGTCTTGCAAAGTAATTGACGCTAATGTAAGTGGTTTGAATGCACGACATAATTTACCCAATGCATCTTCCTGCGGCCGTCATTAAGATGGCTCTTTCACAATTACCAATGATCTCGTGAGAAACTCTTGACAATTCAGAGCTGTCAACCCCTCGCAGTGACCATTCAATCACCAAGCAGCTGGGAAGATATAACAAGCACTAAGAGACCACTAAAGGGGCACGCGATGATAATTAGTCCCTGCGAATGTCCCAAATAAGGAGATTCATCCGTGTTTTGGAAAAATACGCCAAACTTGGAAAATTTGATCGCGTTTCAAGAATCGTTTTTATCCATTGTTGTCACACAGCTGACTTTGTTTTTAATACTGCTTTAATCATATTTGTATTGAGCAACCGAGCCTTATACAGCTATATTACCAGTGTTAAATAAATAACGTAATTCGAGGGAACAGCGCGTCGCTCATGGCATCATGAGATTGGATTATGTGATAGCAAGCGCCATTGGATTGGTTAATTATTGTGATCCAATGATAATAGATAGTACTCAGGTTGAAGAAAAAAATCATGATTCGAACGTTAGCTTTCTGAAATACATACATATTCGAATTACGTAATTTTTCCCTTAAACAGACTTTATTAACACTATTGACTTTACAAAATATAACTTGCGAGTATGTTCTTTCTATCAAAACACACTTTTTGGTATAATTCTCGTTATGATTTCGAAACACCTGAATTCTGTACAACTTTATGAGTCAATATCAATCATTTCCATCAGTCAGAATAAGCAGAAAAGCAGAAGTTAAAATGAAGCAATAAGCGTGACTCCCCGAGGGCAGGTGGTAATATGTAATATTATTACCTCTTGAGGTGGCTTACAGCGCCCACACATCTTACACCTTGCGCTCCTACTTTCGCAGGGCCTTTAACCAACTTGGGACCAACTTGTCACAACTTTTACCGCTATCTGTGACCCTCGGTTCCCGGGGGCGGGAAGGTGCAATGATGTAATAAATATATATTATTGTACAGCCCGCACAATACATTCCGCTTACACCACTGAGCGTGGCTGTTCAAAGCCTTTTATGCAAGCCAAACGGGTATTCATTCAGAAACATATACAGAGAGAGCTTTGATAATTTACTGGGAGCTTTTGTTGCTTAAAGGAAGTTTAAATTATCTTCAACACTGTCAATAATTTTATAGAATTTATTGACTTTTCGGTTTGTTTATGTAACGTAAAAGTCTAGTAAATAATGAAGTTATTATTGTAACATGTTGACATATCAAAATATTCGCGCATACAATTTAGAATTTTCGCCCTACAGGATTAGAAACAATGAAAATTAATGTCTGACATGGACGAAAAAGGATTTTTACTGCAGAAGGCGGAAAACTGACGATTGGCTGAATTAATTTGTCTTAACTGCCGATCGCTTAGTTAAGAGGCACTTTGTGCAATCCACAAGCTCCATGTAGGCAGTGGATATTGTATTTATTTATTTTTTACATAAGTAAAAATACCTAAATACATGTTGTAAAATATAGATAAATAAATAAAGCTTACAAATATATCTTAATACATTTGAGAAAACAATAACGTGGACAAACTGAATCGAGGATAATATTAACTTTACCCATTCCGCATATTCAATATCAATTTTCGAAGATGAATATTACGTATTTAGTGTATACGGCTTCGTCCATTTGCATGCGGCTTGTAGACAAGCGACTTCTGTGAAATCTTCAAATAATAATGTTAATTCTTAACTAAATCTCTTATTATTTTGTGTCAAACTAATCTTCCTTTTGTGTGGGAAATCCAGGTTTATATAAAAATCGTGGGTCATCCTCGTTTGCGCACGCAGTCGGGATGCACTCTTCCCAGTAAAATTGCATATCTAATGCCGATCTAGTTGTTTACATAATGTGACCGATTTACATGCTGGCTGCAGTGCGTGAGGGGCCGCGAGGGTACGGGTGGAGAAGGGGGGAGGATGAGTGCAGGGAAACTGCAGCAAAATGCGCAGATATGTGCATAACTGAATCCCATACTAAGTCGGTATCAGGGTCATCAGACATTTGCGCGGGGAATAGCAAACAGCCACCTGCTGACTGAGAATCATAGAAGATCAGAAGAATTCATGGCATTACAAGCTCCGGACGAGTTCTGTAATCAATCTGTTTCCCGGTTGTAAGTGTAAACCTGATGTTATTCTTTCTGTAAACGTTTTGACTGAAAACGGCATTTTTTATTGGTCATCCAAACTCAAAACAAAAGGTAAATTTCCTGATTTTCTGTTTTGTTAAATTAGACCAAATAAATAGAACAAACACCTCATTGATGATTCATATTACCTACTTGAAATGATTTTCCATTAATTTAATTTTTATGGATATTCTGTAAGTATATCTACTCATATATCCAGCTTTCCGCTTATTTGCAGTCCTCAACCATAAATACATAATATTATATCATGTTGTTTTATATCTATAAAATAAGTTTTAAAAAAATGAATATCGTTTCCCTAGTATGATTATTTTTTATTTTTTATCTACATTTAGTTGTGCGCTTTTATTGTTAAATGTAATCGTATTCCTAATCGTATTCCTAATTGTGTTTCTGTACATACTGCGGCTACAAATGATGAAACCGCATTAAACGATCAACATTCATGATTAATTAATGGATTGATTTCATTTTTAATTGTTTATTTTTTATTTCTTATTTTCATATCTTTGTTCCATTTTATAAATCACGATAATCTAATTGTATTTCTTATAATTGTATTTTTTATATATGACCTTAGAGACTTGCACACCACCCCAAGGTTTGGAATAAAATCTAATAAAATATATTTAATTTTTAAATTATTATCTTTTAAACTGCAACAACCTTAAATAATAAAAATAAAAAAATCGATTGCGGTTTAGATTCTGTATTTGATTATATTTAAGCTACAATGAACATATAGAGTTAATTTGATGCTTATTGCTTTAACTACGCCAGCTAAAAATTCTATAAAAAAAATCATAAAGTATTGATATTTTTCTAAATAACCATTATACAGTCCTTATTAAATTAATGTTTTCCAGCGTTTCCATGTGAATGAAACTTATTTATTTGCTTCTAGTATATTACATAGTTCGGATGCTGCATAAATGTTTAAATTTTAACAGATCGTTTCCTTTTTTCCTACATCCTCTGATCTATACAAGAGTAAGAAGTTATATTTCACCTTGGAAACTTGTTTTAAAGGAAATATGTTTGAGGTACTAGATATTTTCCACACCGGTGATAAGATAGATCAATAAATTTGATCGATGTCACTTGATCATGTTTGGCTTCACAATATTTTATGATGGCTGGTTATTTTATTAAATTAATGACTACTTATTGAAATCCAAGTCGCCGGTGCCAAGAATTTAAACTGTGGCGGTTAATTACAAAAAAAGAAAAAAAACAATTCTCCCCATGTTTTATTGATTTTAAATAATTAATTTAATAACTTATCATTGTTTGCATACATATTAAATTAAGCGATATTTGAAGTCCATCAACTGTCGTTCGGGAATTATTTAAACCAGTAAGTACTAATTATAAAAATGAATAATGCAATTTATCACTAAAACACAGGCTTTAAAAAAAATTATATACGAAAACAGACAATTTCAAATGGCATAATTCATAGGCAATTAAACTATCCTGTCCGTATACGGTTTCTAAATATTAAACAGAGAGACTTTATTTAATCATATATAAATAATCATAATTGTTTTCTTGTAGAGATGTACCAAAAAATTTGTTTCGTACCGTAACCAAAATTATTACCATCGATTTCGTTCGATTATTTATTAAGTTCGCTGCTTGCCCGTTCGTTGTATTCTTTCAGATCTAATTTCAGGAATACTTTGGCCCTGTGAAATATTTTCCATTTTATAATTCCTGATTTATACCAGGTAATATATTATGTAGGCTGCATTTTGTCCGCCTTTTAGCAAAGTGGTAGCGTATTTGGATCGCGGGTTCGATTCCCGTAGAGAGTCAACATGAAATATTGATTTACATGTGATTTTCATATTAATATTTCATATGAGATAATACCATGTGTGATGGCTGGCAATAGGGTCTCCTGGAGGGATCTAGTGTCCACATGCTACACATAAGAGCGAACGTGGTGAAAGAAGAAGAAGAAGATGACTAAAGCGTTAGACTGATCATCTTGCCTTGAGCTAATAAAATGATCAGGATACACTGCACCAATGGTGCAATCCATAAACCATTGGTGCACCAATGCAGTGCCCTATTGCATCATTGGGTGCGGATAAGGAAAAGTAATAGTAGTAGGCTGTATTAGTAGTAATCGATTTCCGAACATATTACGAAACTATGGATTTTTCCAAAATGATCTAATATTTCATTTGCAAACTTTGAAAGACTGTCTTAACTTGAAAACAACTAAAATTTCGTGTGTTTAGTCTAGTCCAGTAAAGATTTGAATGTACCTACATATTTATTTATTTATTATATTTCACATTTTTTAATACAATCACAATAATGGGATGGCGACTCAATCAGTAGAGACCCATGCCAATGATCTGGCCCCGACTCACTAGATAGTCCGTGTCGAGTCAGGGCATTGTAGTATTATACATAACACATTAAAGTACTAAACATAATTGAATATTTACAAAATTAGTATAATAGAACCAAGTTTGGATTTCACAAATTTAGAATTTACAAAACGATATTTTTGCATACCAAATTTTAATAATTACATAGTTATATTTTTGCAGGCATTTTCAATATATATACGACCTATTAGACTTAAAATATACATGAAGTAACAAAACTCATAGTACAACCTGAAAACTGGTGAATCTATATCATATTTGGAGTCGAATGTGTAATATTATGACTTTTGAACCTGAATTTTTTTTTCTTCTTCTCATAAAAGCTTTCGTAAGTGACCGCAGATTAAGGAAAATTGCAAAAAATTATTTTAAAATGTATTTATAAAAAAGTTTTCTTTATCGGTGGTATTAATTTGACTAAATAAATGACATTTGCTAACAATTTGCAAAAATTATCGAAAAAAAAAATCGATTCGTACTTAATTTTCTCGATAACCATGGGTCAAAAAAAATACAAAAACTAACTAACTAACTAACCATCACGCCATTTCCCCGAAGGGGTAGGCAGAGAGGATAGAACGCCACACCACTCTGTCCTGGCACACTTCTCTTGCTTCCTCCACATACATACATCTCCTCATGCACGCACGTCGATTATTCCGACTTCTTACATGCCCACTTTCAAGCACTTGTTTTTACTTGATCATGCCATGTCTTTCTCGGCCTTCCTCGATTTCTACATCCAAGTACAGTCGCGACATATATTTTTTTAGCCGTTCTTTCATCATCCATTCGCACTACATGACCGAACCATCGTAAAAGACCTTTCTTAATTTTGTCGATAATGCTTATCTCAGCCTTGCACTCTGCTCTAATTTCGACATTTGTACACCTATCATACATAGTCTTACCACACGATACAAAAACGACTCTAAATATGACGTAGTTCCACTGGTTTCCCGCTTGTACATCGAGTTTTATTACACTATGTATAAATGAGCTCTTTTGTAACCTAATTGAAAAGAATAACATGGTGCAAGTTTGCCTATATACTCGTATATTCCTATAAAGATACTTTCGCGTGTCAAGTGAACGGAAATAGTAACTATCTTCAGAAATAAGGAATCGAATCCTGGAAAAACGAAAGGCTGGAGTGCCTTCCGGTCCGCCAGCCTTCCAGGATGTGACGGCGTAGCAACCTGGACGTCCATTAGTCCTGGCTGATGAATCTGGCTCCGGTAGATTTATGGGTAATTGCGTGGTGTGTGTCGGAAAACGGAATGCAGCATAGTTTCTCCATGGCAAATGTTTATTTACCTATAGGTGTAGGTACATCGCGAGAATGTTTATGTTTACCCTGGAAGTATTCTGAACACGGAGTTAGTTAGTTAACACGACTTTAAATAATATGGTAACCTGTACCATCTGAGTGTTATGTATTATTTTACATTAGGTAGGTACTTGCGGTTTTTTTTTAAATCATAACATAAACTTCCTTGTTAAGTTAGTAAAACATTTGTTACACCGGTATCCACCGATATTTTTGTTAATCCAATTGGATGGAAAATTATTTGACTAACTAACTAACCATCACGCCATTTCTCCGAAGGGGTAGGCAGAAAGGAAAAAACACCACACCGCTCTGTCCTGGCACACTTCCCTTGCTTCCTCCACATTCATACATCTTCTCGTGCACGCACGTCGTTTATTACAACTTTTTACACTTTCTAATAAGTATTGGTTGTACTTGATCATGCCATGTTTTTCTTGGCCTTTCTCGACTTCTACATCCAAGCGCAGTCAAATCACAATTCCTTTAAGCCGTTCTTTTATCATTTGTCCACTCCCAAAAACCCTTTTTTTTATTTTTGGGAATCTCAGCCGCGCATTCTGTTCTAATTTAATGTAGTTGTTCGTAAAAACGAATCTCACTATATTCAAACTTACGTAGTAATTTGAACTGAGTTGTGGTCTAGTGGTAGATAACAATCTCTAGGGCTCAGGATTACAATCTCCAGGTTCGAATTCCACTCCAACACAACTTGTTTCCTGCTTTCTGGCACAATGATTTCCGACTATTTGAAAGCAGCCCGAAATTGAAATATTTGAGTATATCATAAGAGCTCAAATGTTTTTTAATTAAAAATGCTTAACTCACGTTAAACACGTTTTCAGAATAGTGCCAGCCGAGAACAGCATTCTGGAATAATATTCTTAATCAATACATATTTCTGTATAAATAAAGTCTGTTTGCTAAGAAAATATCCACCGAGGTTTATGTATTGTAGAATTTCTCATTCTGTTTGTTATAAAGCGACGTGATTCAGTTTAAGTGCGTGTAAATTATTAAATAAACAACGCAGGAAATGTTTACTGATACATATTTGTTTTGATGTTATCAAAACTGCACTAAATGTGAGCTAATACTAAAAATGATGAATCTGAACAGAAAAATTCTAAATTGCCTTTTGAGATCAGAGATATTTTTTTATATATAAATCCTAACTAACTAACTAACCATCACGCCATTTCCCCGAAGGGGTAGGCAGAGAGGATAGAACGCCACACCACTCTGTCCTGGCATACTTCTCTTGCTTCCTCCACATTCATACATCTTCTCATGCACGCACGTCGATTATTCCGACTTCTTACATGCCCACTTTCAAGCACTTGTTTTACTCGATCATGTCATGTCTTTCTCGGCCTTCCTCGACTTCTACATCCAGACACAGTCGCATCATATATTTTTTTAGCCGTTCTTTCATCATCCACTCGCTCTGCATGACCGAACCAACGTAAAAGACCTTTCTTAATTTTGTCGATAATGCTTATCTCAGCCTTGCATTCTGCTCTAATTTCAACATTAGTGCACCTATCATACATAGTTTTACCACACATTCGCCTGAGAGATCGCATTTCAACTGCATTCAATTAAAACGTGATTTATCCAAATGTAAGAAGTTTGTACCGTACCATGAAGTTATTTTTAATTAATTTTAGTATTATTGATTTGAGCATGTTTACAGATGGAGTTATTTAAACTAGTTTTTTTAATATATTTAAAACTGATTAACATCGATACTTGCGTTATTGATGTATGATCAATATCTTCGTGCAAGGAATCCGCAAGCTCTATCGATCTACCCAGAACTCTTTTATCTTGATTAGAAGTGAACGAAAATCTATTAGCTTAAATTCCTCGCCATAATGACACGATCCATCATACATTTGTACCGTATCTTTAACTTAAATATATTCTGTTTAACTAAATCATTAATTATAGTTTATCTATGTAGTTGTTCCATGGTGGAAGGTTCCCATGATCTGTTTGGTTATCTTCCGCCATCTTGTATTATAAATAGGAACACGAAGATGTCAGGATTGCATTTCTTCCTTCGCATTCGTGAGATTTCAAACATCAAAACGTAACGGACAGAACTCAACTTGACAGGAAAATTAAATACACTTTTGGAGTAAGTGTTACGTAATAGACAAAGGAAATAATGACCATTATTGTATTTAGTTCGGAGGCCTTACTTTACAACGCAATGCATTGAATTCAGTGACCACGATAATTTGTTGAGAATATGAAATGTGATTATTACTACTACTTATCCCTTTCAACCCCTCGCGTCGTACTAAAACAAAATACAGACCAGAAACCAGTTACAAAAGTTGATAGTCAAAGTCTATTCGAAATTTTGCTACTTCGGTTCAACGGTGTCTGATGATTGCTCACTGGACCAGGAAATTAACTGTCGCATTGGGAAAGCGGCTACCGCATTTGGGGAACTCCAAGATAGAGTCTGGAATAATGGTAAATTAACAATATCCACTAAAGTCCAGATCTATCAAGCCTGTGTTCTTAGCGCACTCCTTTACAGTGCAGAAACCTGGCCAACTTACAGCCACCAAGAGAAAAAGATAAACGCTTTTCATTTGAGATGTCTACGGCGTATCCTTGGTGTGACATGGAAGGACAAAGTCACTAATGCAGATGTATTAGCCCGCACTCGGATGGCTTGGGCGACCACTCTCTTAAAAGAGAAACGATTGCGATGGCTCGGCCATGAGAGTAGTATGGAGGATGGCCGAACACTAAAAGATATTTTGTATGGTGAACTTTGCAATGCCAAAAGATCCCATGGAGGTCAGCGATTGCGCTTTAAGGATGTCTGTAAACGCGATATGAAGGCATTTCGCATAGATGCTGATAATTGGGAAATCACGCCAGGGACAGGATGACACGAAGGTAGGAGCTAAGGGAAGGCAGAGCGGCACATGACAATCTCTGGCTGGAGAGTTTGAGACTTAGAAGACAGCGAGCGAAGCAGCTACCAACGGGATCCCCCTCCCAATGTGGTCGACTGTGAGAGGTCTCGACTGTGCAGGTCTCGTATAGGACTTCAGTCACCAGACAAGCTGCTTTTCTCGGCTGCCTTCCTGATGAGTGCCGCATCTTCATCGTCTTCCGAAGACGAACGATTGTCATAGTTATCCCTTTCCCATATCCACACCCACTGGTGCATAAGGAACTGAATTGATTCGCGAGAACCTTGATCATTTGTTACGTGCAGAGATCAGTTTTCTATTCAGTGCAGTCCAAGGGAACGCATATAAAATGTTTTTATGAAACCGAATCCACGTTTTTCGGGAATCGAATCCACGACCTTATGCGTAGTAGCCTAACGGGCAAACAATAATGTAACAAACGATCAAGATTCACTGCGATTGGTCTACCGATACAGTGTCCTATGCACCATTGAGTGCGGAAAAGGGAAAGTTATGTTTGTTGTAAAATTTAAAAAAAAATCGATTATCCTGTCAAAATACTTACTAACTAACCATCACGCCATTTCTCGGAAGGGGTAGGCAGAGAGGATAGAATGCCACACCACTCTATCCTGGCACACTTCATTGATTCCTCCTCTTTTATACTTCTTGCACGCATGTCTTGCAATTATTCCGACTTTCACATGCCCCCGAACTATGTTGAAATATTGAAATACCCTTTTATTTAATATTAGGTCCTTACATATGAAATTGGCGTTTTGTATGGGAGGAACATAAAGTTTATTTTTAAAAAATATAATATATTTATTTAATCAAAGTATGTACCATTGCTATCTATGCACTTTTGCCATCTCATAGGTAGTTCATCGATCCCTTTACTAAAAAAAACCATTCGGACGGGAATCAATAAATCTTTGAAGTCGGTTTGGACTGCCCCATCGGAGTTGAATTTTTTCCCTTGCAAGAAGTTATCCAAATTTCGAAAAAAATAGTAATCTGTTGGAGCAAGGTCCGGAGAGTACGGTGGATGTCTTAGACATTCCAATTGAAGCTCTTCTAATTTGTAATATTATCTTTAAAAAAAAATCAACTTTATATTCCTCCCATACAAAACGGCCAATTTCATATGTAAGGACCTAATTCAAGCTTTTTCACCTTCCCAATTTGCTTGAAGTGGATTAAAACAGTTTTATCACTAACACCGCAGCCTGCAGCTAACTCGGACGTGGTTTGCGATGGATCCGCTTCCACAATAGCCTTCAATTCTTCATTATCAACTTTGGTCTCCGGCCGTCCACGGGGCTTGTTCTGCAGGTCGAAATTTCCAGAACGAAAACGTTGGAAACAAAAACGCACTGTGTTTTCTTTTGCGGCACCGTCGCCATACACATCATTAATCCTTCGAGCCGTCTCTGCAGCACTGGTGCCACGGTGGAACTCGTACTCGTAAATAACGCGATATTTCAAGTTTTCCATTTTGTAAACTGAGTGACGCAAAGAAAAAAACAATTGAGGAAAAAACAAATGAATTATATTTTATGTTAAAATCAAAAAACGATTTTTTTTGGTTCTACGTGATTTTCCAAAATATCATGGAGTTCTACAAAATAAATGCCATATCAATCAATAAATGAATTATAATTTTCGAAAAACACAAATACTTGAGTAAATAGCTGTATAAATTTGAATTTGGAATTCCTAACCAAAGAGATGAAATTTGAGATCAAAGTTGCCAGTACGGCAAAACGCCAATTTCATATGTAAGGACCTAATATATAATTTTTCAAATTGTCAACATTTACTATATTTTTATAGGTGGAGTGTGTTTACAGAATAGCAGAGATGTAAAGCTTTTCAAAAGCTTATAAATACACAACGAGCTTATAAAATGAATACTAAATAAAAGTTAAGCGATCACTTAATGATATTTATCTTCAGAATACATTGTTTTACACTGCACGAACGCTGCAATAACTTTTGATTTTGTCGATATGTTTATACTTTCATTTCATACATTACTGCAACGCGGGAAAGTGAACTCACATAAGCATATTGTAATAGTAATAAATTATTGTAAAGTAGCCATTACGATTGAATTAGTTCTTAACGCAATATGAATAATAATGAGGCAGCTTGTTGAAGAGAACTATCGGCTATATGAATACACTATAAATATTTCCCTCGTATATTTACCGATATTGCAAGACTAGCTTCATGCATCTTGTGATATCGCAAGATCGTTTAACCATTTCGATATAGGATACTACCTGCAAGAAAATTCTTATAGAGATTCTTTTCTAAAATGAAACAGCTGTCTCTAAATAAAAAAGTTTTGCCGCCATTATCAATACGTGACAATGACTAGGTAATTAATACGAGTCGTCTTGTACTCCGATTACACGGTCTGCAAAAAAAACTATTTTACCTCGATTTATTTATTTTTATTTTATTTTAATATTATCCACGCCCAAAGGGCTTTTACATTACATAATTCATATATTTATTTATTTGATTTCATTTTATTTACAGACTTAAGTCCATTTCAAACATTAAATTATTCTAACACATATATACACAGGTACACATTCACAGAAAGTTTCACACTCCTAACTCATTTTTAACAATAATTAATAAAACATTCAAAAGTATCTAGACGCGATACCATAAAAATAAAAATATATGTAAATATATTTATTAGGGAAAAAATAATTTAAAAAATGGAAAAAGCTTACTAAGTTAAGCAAATAAAAGGAACAAGAAGAAAGAAAAAAAAAATATTTATATATTTATTATGTATGTTAAATTCTTCATGTTCATCATATTTATTTTTCGAAGAAGGATTTCATAGAAGAACCAGTGTTTTAATGTGTGTATCTCCGTGAAATTTATTTTGACTATCTGTAAAAATTACAAATCTAAATCAAGTTTCTTGCGCGGCAATTTACCACTTCAAAAATACATTTGTATTTTAGACATTCCATGTTAACACATATTTTATAAAAATCCAACGATATTTTATTCTAAAAGTCGCGTGTGAAAGTGCATCCTGAATCTAATGAAACTTGCACCGAACTGCGTTGTTACCGGTTTCGCTTGTATCAAAGACACGAAGATGCACAAATTAATTATAAGCCTTAAAACTACCATTAATATAAAGCCTTGACTCAGGGTAGGTAATGTCATTAAATATGTGTTTATAGGTAGTGATGATTATTAAAACAAGGTGCTTATTCCAAAGAAGTCGCGCTATTAATACTTATAGTTGTAAATAAGTATGATAGAGCAAGTTTATAAAGTTGTGGGTAGTAAACGTACACTAAATTATTTTGCATTATAACTTTTATTAAAATCACTTAGGCTTTAAGCCCTTACAATCTTCTGTAGTAAGATAATGTATAAGTTGTATCTATAAAAGTAAGTTATAGTCGTACTGATAAGACACTAACTACAAAAATAAAACAAAATGTGTTATTATATTTTCATCGCACTTAAACCCTGAATATAAATATTTTCTACAACATTTTGGGCGTGTTCAAATACTTGTATACAAATCTGGATTTATCCCAAGACTGGATATATATTTCATTTTATATCCCTACAGAAATGAGGTAGAATTCTTTCAAATTAAGGAATATGGATATTCGAGCGTTTACAGGGCTTATGACCTGTCATTGGCTGGGTTAAGTGGCCACAGTGAGGAATGTTGTAGTACATAAAGTGGCCACTTAACTCAGCCAATTTCAGGTCATAAGCCCTGTAAACGCTCGAATATCCATATTCCTGAATAACGTGTATTCTGACTAGTTCGTTCACCACTTCTAAATACAAAGTTTTTTACTAATCAATATTGCATAACTGTGTTTTTGTAATGCATAAAAGAAGCGTTGCCATGCACTAAAAAATAGCTTAGAGCTTGCTTTATCTTATTTTAGGTGCCTGAAGCTTTCTTAGCAAAGGACCCAACCGAAAATTAGTTAAAAGACGATGTTTTTATTTTTTTTGTTCTAACATATTTTTATCTTCCTTATGTGCTGTAAGAAGTAAGTTTTTGTATAATCATCATACCATATCCGCTCCCTATGTGGAGCATAAGGAATCCACAAACTGCCTCCAGGCCAAGTGATCGGCCGCCAGCTCCACGTCCCGCAGCTCTGACGCAAACTGCCGACGAATCGTCAACAGTGAACGTCCAGGACGCCGAGAACCTGATGCCTTGTAAAATAGACAAGCATGGTTAAGGCTCTCGGGAGGCATACGTAGTATATGGCCTAGCCAGCCGAAACGCCTTCGCCGGATGACAGTAGACACCAAGGGTTGCTGTGTCCGATGCCTCACCTCTGTGTTCCTTACAAAGTCTAACCACCACACACCTAAAATTCTTCTAAGACACCTATTTTCAAAACTCAGAAGTCTGCTATCTTGGACCCTGGTTAGGTGCCACGATTCGCAGCCATAGAGGAGAACAGGTGTGATGCAGTTTTTTTATACCAGAACCTAATAAAATTCCTATCTCTCGAGCAAACTATCGATTTCTTAGATCAAAGTTATTATCATCGGAGATTGTAACCTGCCGCTTTGGTTTAATTCCACTTAAGTGTTACAATCTCTTCTCAATAAGGACCAATTCAAGCGGTAATAAAATCGGCATAAGTGTCGCCACCGCAAGGATTTGAATCGGCGATTATCGCCTGCCGAAAGGCCGCAGGGATCGGCTCGGCAAATCGCGTGATCGTCGAAGGCAATTTTAAGATCGGCTGGAACGATTCGATATACCTTCACTAAGGTGTATTTTATATTTAAACGCGATATAAATGTTTGCTCGCAACTTGAAAACATGCAACAATGTTCGCGATTTTAAAAATATACCTGTAATGTATGTACATAAATATAATATAATTAATTGCAGGTTAATTTTAAGATCTTTTTACTTCACGAACGAGGGTTGCGTAGAAGGATTTATTTTTTCATTCGAATGTACATATATGAAAACCAAATTGAATACTTTTCTAATTATTAGATATTTCAAATTGCACAAATAAGAGGTTTTTCCAGGAATAGTCTTTTTACAACAATTACCTTGTAACTATAAGTTGCTTATCCAAAATAGGAATCAAGCTATGCTTGTACTATTGGACTAGCATAAATAGTACTGAATCTTTGTAATCTTTTTAATTGTTTAAGATATCTTTGTAACGGTTGCTTTCTTTATCCATTTTTAGTGCTCCCTCTGCTCTGAAAATATTTAAAACATTGGAAATACAATACAAAGGTACTGTAAACTTACAGATTCTTATTAGAACATTCGAGTTAGTAAGAATTTTAGTGCTAGACCTAAATACAAAGCAACGTTTTATTTATGTCTTCTACTTTGGTGGTTAATAATTTTAATTAACTTTTTTCTTCTACCTGTAAGTACTCTGTACGTATTTGATTCAACACGCAATGGCGTGAAAGTATGTGTAGGTAAAGGCAAATAAATCATTCGTAAAATATGTACCTTCTGTTTTTTTTCTGAGGTTTTTTATGGTGAAATCGATTTATTAAAAAAAACTTATGGGAAACGTTGACCGCTGTCTTTGACAGTAACAGTTATCTGTTTTGAGCGTCTGACAGATTGATACTTTTTCCACTTATTTAGCGTGAAATTGTGGCAACGTTCTATCCGTTCGTAGTACCAATACGTGACTCTGAAAGTTACAGTCTTATTATGAGAATCGGCCGTGGCAAATTTGAGAATCAGTATCGCCCGGTGAAATGACGCTCTTTTGATCTGGAAAATAAACAACAAAGGCGGGAAGTTTTTCGAAAATTGTACATATTTCCTAAAAAAACTTTAAACTTATTATATATCCTACTGTACTGATGTTTGTTTGAAATGCTTATTTTCCTAAAATACCTACTATTACAACTATAGGCAGTAAACATCACTAAAACTCGTAAAAATTATCTCTGCACTTAATGCCTCCCGAGAGCCGTAACTACGCTTGCCTATTTTACAAGTCATTAGGGTTTTCGGCGTCCTGGACGTGTACTGTCAATGTGACGTGGACAATCCGACGCCGACGCCAGTTTAAGTCCGAACTGCTGGACGTAGATCTGACTTAGGGAAATGCACATGAAATGGCAACTGACCGCTTGGCTTGGAGGTAGTTTGTGGGATTCATATCATTAGAATCATATGCAACTTAAAAATATAATGAGACCTTCTTTGTCTAACGACACGTCAGAGGATTTAATAAAGTTTATCTTACGGTAGGCAGGTACAGGTATTTCGCTAAACGTTCACTTATTGTCAACTGCGACAAATACATGCGTCTATTGGTGGGTTTATCCGCAGGTACCGGAGCTTCCCGATACTATCGCGACCCACGATTCTCAGATTCCCAGTAAAGTGTTCCTTATAATGGTTATGTGAAGACCTCGCTGACATTCTTACACTCTGATTTCCAAGCTGAATGCTTACTCCTCTCTCTCGCTGGTTCTCAACAGGTGGTTCCTCCATCCTTTTCTTCAACCGCTCTTAATTTTTTTTTTATATTTTTTTTTTATTTAATTACCGCAACATTTTTCTTTGCACGTGTTATGTCGCTCAGTGACTTTTTCCTTTCCACCGTCGATTTAAGCAAGACGATAAGTGCCAGTCCTAGGTAAATATGTAAAGTGTGGCGGCCTCCGTAGCCTAATGGCTAAGACGCTGGACTCACGATACGGAGGTTCCAGGTCCGATTCCCGGCGAGAACTCAAAAAATCAAAAGTGATTTTTTTCAAGCCTGGGTGTTTGAGACGTTGTTCCCCTCTGTAATTGGGCCTCCTGGCCTGTTGAGGTGGTTAAAAAAAAAAACAAAAACAAAACCACATTTAAATAATAAAAAAATAAAAAATCTGTCTAAAATGTTGAGAACCACTGTAACTGTGTGTCACTCCATTGACACATTGTAACTCCAAATTGGGAGTTGGTACATTCGATTCACCTCAAGAAGCTCTTTGATCCAGTCTTGTAATGTTCTAACGACTATTTCACAAGGAACTGACATTCACGTAAAAAGAATCGTGATACCTTCTCCCAGGGAATTACCGACAAAATGCCCATTTTGGATTTTAATTACCAATTTATCCAATTAAAAACCCATATAATGCGCCTAGAATTGGGCACTATTGCATTTTAGTTCGTAAATATGTTACCGTTTGAAATTTAACGATTAAATGGTTTTAGATGTTTTTGTCCGTGAGATAAATGAATTACGAAAAAGTTAAAGAATCTTTTAAGCGTGTATTTTTTTATGACAAAAACTTTAAAGTGCATTCGGCACCTTTATGTAGTCAAACATGAATACTGAACAAGATTTTTAGTTAGAAAAACATTTAAAAAAAGAAACATTTTCCTACACACGAACAAAGAAACATTCATCTTCACGTATACAATATATTTTTTACACCTCGAACTTTCAATTACATTTTTTAATTTATTTGCACCCCAATTCGGGCTTTTTTTGCAATAAATAAGTGCAGTAAAATTGGTATTGACCTTTCAAATGTATTTTTTTCCTCCGAAAACTTTTTTTGTGCAAGATTTTTGCGTTAGCATAATCGTCGGTTTTTCTGCTTCTTTTTCTAGGTAGCCTACCTAGAAGTTTTTTATTTCTTCTTAAAGCTACAAGAATCTTTGTTTGAAATTTG